>JAQFVV010000021.1:11231532-11528028 GCA_028023455.1 Epiperipatus broadwayi | reverse complement strand
CACACACTTATAAAATACATGGCTATAATAAAACATATGAAAACAGATCAAATATTAAAGTTCTTAAAGTCCTGTTGATAGAGTTTTATTTTATCAAATTATTAATTGTGTATTTAGTTATGAGTAGTAAACAGATTAAAATGCATGCATGCTTTTATCTAGGCTTTGTTGTAATTGTCCCATGGGTATTTCTTCCGAGCGCTCTTGATTAACTTCCTCAGTTTGTGGGGTTATTTCTCATTCCAGTTTTGCTTGTTGATTCTTTAGGTTGAGTTTCAGTTGACAGCTACAGAAGTGGTGGTCCCTCTAGCAGGTCAGGCAAAGATCTTACATTGTGAGTCAGTGATGAGATGGCTTGAATCTGAACCCATGTCCCTTTAACGCCACTAGCCACACACTTCTTTCATTTTCTTTGAGCTATTGTTTCTTCAAAGTCTCTACTAGCAATGCCAGATAAAAATTGTAATTTTCTTAATCTCTTTCTTTTGTTCATTGTTTTTAAAAATTTTAATTAAGACTTAGATTTCCAACCAATTCTTATCATTATGTTTCTTTATTTAATTAGTGGCTGGAATGTAAGTCCCAATTAATTTAACAGATCAGGCAAAGATCTTTCGTTGTTAACATTTTCTTTGTCCGTGGAATTTAATTTGTCCAACGGACTTTCACACCTACGGCCATATTGTTTTTCTTTTTATATATCACATATTACATTTTATTTAAAGTTTACAATTCATTTTTTTTTTCACATTTGTGTTTTACATTTTATTATAATTTGTTATTATATAGTTTTTTGAGAGATAAGAAATGCATTTCTTTATGCATCCCCTTCCCCTTTCCCACAATAAACAAAAACAACTTTCTAGCATTTGACTTACAAGAGAAAAAGAGACGCATTTCTTTATGCACCCCCTCCCCTTCTCTTACTATTACAAATCCACAGTAAATTTTGACATTAGAATTTCAATTTTTTCTTTTCCTTTCTTTTTTTAAAAAAAATTAATAGCTAATTTATTTCACCTTTATTACTTCTTGTTAGCAAATTTATCTAATGTTATTAATAAATATATATGTGTGTCAACGACTTTACGTGGTCATCACATTACACTCCGCCCGTTTTTGAGAATTAAGATCGGGTCGAATCTTAGTCTGAGATGAGAGCTTATTTTAATTCTTTGCTTTCAACCCTTACTTCTGCTTTTATTACAGACTTTTCCACTCTATCATGATGAGTGATGAAGATGATGATGATGACTGCAGAGAGACAGCTAGGTAAAACTACACATATTCTTTCCCATCGATTTTGGCTGATCAACCAATTTAATCTCTACGCATACGAGACCATGGCATAACTTAACTCTATCAAAACATAAAAGGTTTAAAGCGTGTGAACAGCAGGATATTTCTACTGCCTGTTCAACTTGCGCAAACAACAAATTCTTATTCCTTATTTATTTTATTCGAGGCACTAATTCTTATTTCTTCATTTATTTATTTTGAGACACTAATTCTTATTATATTGAGACACTAATTCTTATTATACAATGAGTCCAGGATTCTTACTGGCACTTCATTTAAAAGTTTAACCACCGAGAGCCATGAGAATCTAAAGTGCGAAGAGATGGCTGAATCAAGCTCAAAATACGACCCAAACATAATGCATACACACACACACATATGCCTCAATCTGCGACCTCATACACCTACTAGTGATATCTGTCATTTACGCATTATCATTATTATTCATTTATTTATTTTATTAATTATTAACTGGCTCTTTAATGAGCCTAAACGATTCCTATTTTTATTTTTACTTCTATTTATTTGTTAATTCTATCTGCATTTATAATTGACAGAGTATTATACGAATAAATTATCTATAGATTTCTTTTCCTTTTTTTTTTTTTGTTATTACTTTTAATTACATTTGTCTTGTTGTGCTTGACTGCACGTAAACACGCATTATGTTTATCATTGATTTTACTCCGTGAACATTATTTATTATTTTTTGTTTATTATAGTAACTTTAATTATTTGTCGTGAGATGATTTGCCCCACCTGTCATACGTTTTAAAAAAAATAATTTTATTTTTCATGATTCCAAGATGCTATCCGTTTCATCAAACCGACATATCTGTCCGTTTATTTTCTTTCGGATTAGTTTTTGTCTGGAGGCTTCTTATGCCTTTTACCATACATATTTCCACTTTTCCTTGGAACTGGAGCAATGTTCCGATGTTCACTAGAGTCGGCTTGCTCATCTGGGTAATTTATATTTGAACCTCTACCGATCTGTTCGGACAATTTAGCACTTTCTGATCTATCAGGAAACACCTGGTTTCCTTCCCAATAATCATGGTGAGGATTGAATTGCATCTTTCCTATGTGTGGATCATTGGGCTGGGGTTTAAATCCCCAATCCTCTGCCTTGTAATTAGGCCTAGTGCTGTCAAACGCATTTAGCGACTCAGTAACCTGTCCGACAGTCTTTCCTTCTGGGCCTATAAGCACTTGCTCCGCACTGTTACTTTCGCTATTTATTCACAAGCACTTGCTCACACTTTCTTGCTCTTTACTGTTAGCTCTTATCAGCTCGGTTATATTTTCTATTTTATTTTCACCCCTTTCTACCCTCACTTCTATCCTCTCAACTATGTTCGCTAACTGAGTTACCTCTAGTTGTATGTTTTCTATAGCCTTTCTGTTTTCATTTTTTATTACTTCAATTTTCTCCCCTTGCTCTAGTTTAACTTGCTCTATTTTCTCCAGTAGTTCCTCCTGGTGACCCAACCTTTCATTTGCAGCCTTCATTTGGTATGAGGTTTGTTCACATTTTTCATTCACTTCGTCAACCTTTTGGCTAAAATTCTTATTTAGTCATTCACCCAACTCTTCTATCTTCCTATTTCTTTCATCCCTTCCCCTCATTTCTATAATCAACCTTTGCTGGCCTTCCATTAATTTCGTGAACATATCCATTATATTATAGCTTTCTATTTTATTTTTACTATCAACTGTCATCTCCATCCCCTTACTAATTTCTATTTCACTCACTAGAGCATCCATTTCTGTTTTGATCTCGTGTTCATAAAATCTATCTGATACGCATACTAACTAATCACTTATATTTTATTCTACGGCTTTATTATTCTGACTCTCTTCTTATAGGATTATCTTACTTTACTGACTTTATATTTCATTGACACTAGGTACGTATGTTCGACTCTCCCCATCCCACTCACTAATCATCACTCACCCACACCTGCCTTCAAGACCCCTTTGCAACTGTCTCCAATTTACAACCTAACTTCCCAAATTATATCACATTCTCTTTCTCTTCTTTTACCCTCTAATATTTATTTTATTCTTGCTTTTGTCTACCACCAAGCTATTTTTTGATTTGTTTATTAATTATTGCATAAACTATTAATTTTGTTACACTCGAATTCAAATTGGCTGAACTTGTAAACATGACAATATATCCCGGAACTGGCCCCCAATTATAACGGTAATGGTTATTTGCGGTTTTTGATTTATATGATATTTATCTTTAATAATTTCATAATTTGGAATTTATCTTTAATAATTTCAATTATATTTTAGACTTATTTATTATACTTTATTTTTTTACATTTGCTTATTCTTATTTCTTATTTGTTTACTAGCAGTTTTGCTAACCGAAATATCCCGGCTTAGCCTCCAACTGTAATGGATTGTTTATTTATTTAACCACCACCGTTAAAATACAAGCAGAGAGCTAATACAGATACGAATTTAACTTCATATCTATACCCTTGACCAAACCCCAAGGCAATATGTACATATTATCTTGGCGTTATTTTTCCTGGCCAAGAACTGTCGGCTGCTGAACAGAGCAAACTATTTCAAAGAAATTTAATGAATGTCCAGCACTTGCTATTTATTTTTTAGAATTGGGAATTCACACGAACAAGCAGCACATGAAAACTTTAAACAAATCAGCATGCCCCTTTAATCACTAACTACAGTTTTCCCCCTGTCATAGCTAGGTGATAGGAAAATAAAGCAAGGATATGAAATTTAATGATAAATATGTTTAATAATAATACTCACACTTTATATAAAAAAATACATAATAATAATAATAATAATAATAATAATAATAATAATAATAATAATAATAATAATAATAATAATAATAATAATAATAATAATAATAATAATAATAATAATAATAATAAACACACACTTATAAAATACATGGCTATAATAAAACATATGAAAACAGATCAAATATTAAAGTTCTTAAAGTCCTGTTGATAGAGTTTTATTTTATCAAATTATTAATTGTGTATTTAGTTATGAGTAGTAAACAGATTAAAATGCATGCATGCTTTTATCTAGGCTTTGTTGTAATTGTCCCATGGGTATTTCTTCCGAGCGCTCTTGATTAACTTCCTCAGTTTGTGGGGTTATTTCTCATTCCAGTTTTGCTTGTTGATTCTTTAGGTTGAGTTTCAGTTGACAGCTACAGAAGTGGCGGTCCCTCTAGCAGGTCAGGCAAAGATCTTACATTGTGAGTCAGTGATGAGATGGCTTGAATCCGAACCCACGTCCCTTTAACGCCACTAGCCACACACTTCTTTCATTTTCTTTGAGCTATTGCTTCTTCAAAGTCTCTACTAGCAATGCCAGATAAAAATTGTAATTTTCTTAATCTCTTTCTTTTGTTCATTGTTTTTAAAAATTTTAATTAAGACTTAGATTTCCAACCAATTCTTATCATTATGTTTCTTTATTTAATTAGTGGCTGGAATGTAAGTCCCAATTAATTTAACAGATCAGGCAAAGATCTTTTGTTGTTAACATTTTCTTTGTCCGTGGAATTTAATTTGTCCAACGGACTTTCACACCTACGGCCATATTGTTTTTCTTTTTATATATCACATTACATTTTATTTAAAGTTTACAATTCATTTTTTTTTTCACATTTGTGTTTTATATTTTATTTTAATTTGTTATTATATAGTTTTTAATGAGAGAGAAGAAATGCATTTCTTTATGCATCCCCTTCCCCTCTCCCACAATACACAAAAACAACTTTCTAGCATTTGACTTACAAGAGAGAAAGAGATGCATTTCTTTATGCATCCCCCTCCCCTTCTCTTACTATTACAAATCCACAGTAAATTTTGACATTAGAATTTCAATTTTTTCTTTTCCTTTCTTTTTTTAAAAAAAATTAATAGCTAATTTATTTCACCTTTATTACTTCTTGTTAGCGAATTTATCTAATGTTATTAATAAATATATATGTGTGTCGATGACTTTACGTGGTCATCACAATATATATATATGTATACATATTGTCCATACTAAACTTAATGTAATTATAAGAGTTGCGAATTCAGATTTTCAAGCTTCCTACAGCTGCACATACCATCATATACAACTGATGCACATAATCACTTACATGTGAAAAATATTAATAATCTCCAATATACATATTTTGTGCTGAACCAGCACTCATCAGTTGGATCAGATCACCATATTCCACACATATATACAATCAGTACTCAGTTTATATTAAGATGCAAATCTTCAAAATTCCATGGACAAGTTTCAATCTTCTCCACTCTCTAACTCTTAATAAATTAAAGATTTTTCATGATAAAATATATATACATATTACACCAACATTTTAACTAAATCATATCTGCCATCAGTTGGGCAGTAAAGGTCATTTGTCATTTATTCATTCTACTTCTTGATCATATATTTTATTGGATAAAATTTATCAATCACATGAATACTGAAAATTTAAACTCAACATTTAAGCATGTTTAAATTAAAAATATACAATATTCTGATATTTCTTCATAGTATCCATACAGAATTCTTGAATGACTAATCACTGGACATTCAATGGTTGGCTTGATCTAAAAAAAATTTCTGCATAATGCTAATACTAATGATAAGCAAATATATATAAAAATCTAAAATATATATGATCATTCTCACTCTAAACATTTTCTGATGTTATTCAATTTCTAAAATTAATTTTCATTTGTAATTTCATTGTTCTCTTGAATTTATATCTTTTTCTATTTCTACTTTTGGTTATTAGTTTTCTACTACATTACTTGCTTTTATATATATGTTGATATGATGATTTTCATGGGTTGCATATATAAAAGACATTTTGCGGGTTCATCTATGTTAAAAAATTTAAATATTAATATACCAACATTTCAACTTGATCACATATGTATATATATATTGTAGCCCTTGGATTTGCCCAAGACTTCATTTTTGAGTTAACTATGCAAGATAAGACTTAATATAGAATTTTCCTCATAGTTTATATATATATTAATAAACAAAATTTTTAGCCAAGACTAGGTTCGAACCCATATTTATAGGGATTGCGTATGTTTTACTCTGTAGGCAATCTGAAAATTTATCATTAAATATTTCTAACCAAAAGATTATTTTATTTAACATTAATTTATGGGTCAATTTAGTATTAAAAATATATTTTTAGAAAAACAAGATTTATACATCATTTGACAGTTGAGTGAAAAGAAGGAGGAAATGTGTGACTCTTGAAACTATGTTAGATAGGGATAATGGATGGTCATAATTTTATACTAATAAGTTATAAAATAAATAGTTCATGAGGTTAAATTATAAAAAATAATAGTTATAATAATTAAATATTAAAATATTAAATCTGTTTAATTAAAGAATTGTATACATGTGATGTGTGTGTATTTAATCTTATTGTGGATTTAATTGTAAAGTTCACAATTAATAATCATTCCTTATCATTTTGGAAGGAAATCTATAAAAAACATTTAAGTCATTTTAAAAAGTTTATTATTAGCAGCCAAAAATTAGTTCAAAATACTGGGTTTGAAGCTAGGCTGCAATATATATTTTGTTTCATTATTTAATAGAAAAAGTAAAAAGGGGGAGAGAAAGATTTCTGTTATTTATTTTAAAGAGAGATTTCTGTCTTTTGTTTTACCACGCGTGTTGTATTACCTAATAAATTATCAGAGCCATTTAAATGAGATAGATTTCACCAAGGAATTTAAGTGTACAATTAACAGGTGATGGTCTGTTGAGTGTAAAATTAATTGGTAATTATATCTGTTAAATGTGGAATTAATTGGTGGTCATCTGTTAGAATGCAGATGTGAATTTGGCATGGTTTTCTAAAAGAGCGAAAGGTTAAAATTTACCAGAGACAAAAAGAAACAAGATTCAATTAATTAAGAAAAGAGAATGACCAGAATAAGGGTCAATACAATTTCTTAGTAGGGGGAAGCAGGAGAGTAAAGAAAAAGCAGATGCTATAAAAATCTCTGTTGCTTAGCATGGGGGATAGTCTATCTGAAACTTTCTGCTTGCAAGTTTTTCTTTCATTGATTATATAGAGAAACTTTGCTATAAAATTTTAAAAAAATATTTTTCTTTTGGAAAAAAAAGAAATCGTTTATTATTATTCTTTTGTCTCTTGAACATCTTTGCTAAATTTAACATTGCAAGAAGAAAAGACAATGTCTATTGAATAAATTTTTTTAATTGGGTACGACGCATTTGATCCCCTGAAGTTAGCCAACAGTCATGATTGAATCAGCAAATGGTAAATTTACACCACATAAAATAAACTATAAGTTTGATATCATATATAAAAGCATTCAATTTGAATATAAAATGAATTTAAAAAAGGAAAAAGACAACAGGAAATGGACTTATATCTTAAGAAATTTACACAAGCGCTGTGCAGCTGTAATCTACATAAAATCAAAAATGAGGAAATCATTTCAGCAGCATAAAAATCATATGTCTGAACTCTATCATAAGAACTTTTTATACATAGACTTATGTGCTCATACAAACAAATCAATGAAGAGAAGGAAAAGGAAAAATGGAAATCAGGAACTTGATGACACTTCCAAAGAACTTTATATAAAGTATAATTTTTTTTATTATTTGCTATTCATGTAGAACATTTAATCTAAAAAAAAAAGAAAAAGAAAAATAATTTCTTTCTTTATGTTTTCTCATATATATCCATATAAATTTAATTCATGTCAGTATTATAATCGTTGCTGTTTTGGGGTAGAAATATTGATGAAAGATTATTTTGTATGTGTTTATTTTAAATGCTTTTGCTATTATTATCATTTTGGGGGTAGGTGAAAATATCATGTCATTCTGGATGTGCCTTATTTTAAATGCTTTAAAAAAACTGAGAGATATTATTATTAAGGGAAATGTTTTGAATGAATCATATCAGAAGTTATTGTCAAATGCTTAGACTTATAAAAATTGTGTGACTATTGAGCTAGAACATCATCATTATATTATAAAAATGCATGGAAATGATTTTAAAAATTTAATATGCATTTCTTATTATTCCTTATTATTATTATTATTATTATTATAAATTTAAGGCCAGATACAAGCTGATTGATGCTTGGAAAAACTGTTGGCTCATATTCCAGTGCACCAACTGCAAGAATATTTTAGATATGAGAAGTTTTACTTGTAGAAGTTGATGTTCCAACCTGTATATAATGTGGATGGACCAATAGTCTCCACTAAGCCAGTGAAACCATAGCTCACTAAGATATCTATGCTATATTTATAAAGTATTTAAACACAGTGGAAGCGTTTTTCCCACTTGATTATTCTCTACACCGTAAGATTTCTTTTATTGATGGCCAGAGGTAATAGGTACACCTAAGTCTCTTTGTATGAATAGCGATAAAAATTCTAGCATATCTCAATCTTAGTGAAAAGGTTTTCTCTTATTCGGGTCACTGCCTGCCTCATGTTAATGTTTGATATTCCTTACGAGTGTATGAAAGATAGCTATTATAAGCAGTACTTATAAATGTCGATACAGGGTCGCAAACTCAATTTGACATCTGGATGAATGAGATAATGTATGTGCAATTGGTGTACATGAATATTGTTTTGTTGATCTAGTTTGATTTATCAATTAGAGACAAGAGTAATAAAGTTAATAAATGTTAAATTAAGGATTAAATAAAACCTACGAATGTTTAAGTGTAAACAATGCGTATATGAAATTATCTCCTAATTATTTCCACAGCCAGCTGAGAACTTCGCTGGAAAGATAATATTATTAAAATATTATTATGGTCATAAGAACATGAGTATAGAGTATGTGCACTATGATGATGATTTATCTAAATATCGATTTGTTAGCATTAACGTAATCCCATCATACATAAAGTATCTCTATTATAAAGATTAGGGCAAATGAATGTTAGACCAAAATTATGAGATAAAGTTAGTAAATTTGCGAAGAAATGTTAATTTAAAATAGTTAATTAAAATTATTAAATTTTATTATGGGAAGAATTAGCTCTCAAAACAATCAGTAATTTAAAAGCATTAAACACAGGAAGAAATTTGGTATTTGCTGTATCTAGGATAAAATAAAAGCAAAAATATAATATATGTGAAGGTAAATAATTTTTTTTATTTAATTTTTTTTTTATTATTTTATGGTAATCGTAATTCCCTGATAATTAGGAAAGGAATATTGATATTTTGAACCTATTGATATTATCCATTGATTTAAGGATATTTATTTGTTTAGTTTTATTTGTATCATAATACGGTTGTAAAACAGGGGAAAGCCATGCGAGTCATCAAGAATGTGTATATTCTGTATTGAAGTATAGTTTGTCAATAAAATTTGTTATTTGTTTTAAATAAAATTTGCATATGTCTCAATGTTTTTGTGGGTTAGTATTATCTAGACATCTCAAATCCAATCATACATCAGTATATAATTATTAACATTAGAATCATCATTTTCATAAATATGCGGTAAAATTATTTAAAATGGTTAATTTTCGATACTTAGAATTACCAAATAATTTAAAATAGTAATTTTGAATAGGGATAGTTATTGAGTGATAGCGAGTGCAGGGGGTGGGCATAAAATCCTTTCCCCATCTGTCGTATTCAAACACATCTCTAGACGCAATTCTTTATAATGTTGTTATAATTGTGAATATGTTCATAATGTATTTTTAAAAGATTTCATAAACTTAAATTATTCTGAGCTTTAATGTAAATAGATATTAAACTGCATTAAAGATAACCGAGATCACATTGGAGGTGATCATAAGAGGAGTGTTTATCACCAATAATCGGTCACAGCTTATTCAATTTCCACACCTAATTGTTCTAAAAACCCTGAGAAAAGATTATAATGGGAGAAATGAGCTAGCAGAATGTAAAATTTAATAATAAAATAGATAATAGTGTAACAGATCTATGGATGTGAAGTTGATGGAGGGGTGGATCAGGAAGATGGAGATGGATATAGAATTTTGTAATTAGAATAAAATTTAATTGTAGCTTTAATGATGGTGAATGGTGGTGTGCTGAGAATAACCAAAAAAAATTTCCAAAGATATTAATATTATCAATTTTAATGCATTCTCAGTGTTCTCTGAATCGATTGATTATTTATTAATCCATTCATTAAATATTATTACTGAAAGTTATTGAGGTGAGATTTAACCTTTATATTTATTAAAGTTGCAATTTGGCACCCTGGCAATTAAGATTATAGATGTTCTATACCATCATCATCATCCCAGTAGGCTTTAGAAATAGTGTTAGCTGGGAATGATGAAGCATCCATCGATCCATCCTTAAAATGTTACAATTGGCATGCAATTTAGCCTGCAAGTGTTTAAATGCCATATAGATTTAAATATAGTACAATTAATCCATAACATGGATGCACAACTATTTGAATAAAAATTCTTATTTGTTAGAATAAAATTATGATTAGCTTAAATGGTTCAATAATATATGTGATATTTGTAAACTCTCCCAATCATTTTAGTTCTATTTGAAATACAATGTGGATGACCAATTGAAAGGTCACAAAATATGTTTTATGTCAATTTAATAATTTTTATAAAAATTAACAAAGTAAAGCATAACTTTTCATTTTACTTAGAATTGTCTCACAATGTGGATGCCCCTAATAAACAACTTTTTCATATGTTACATTTGGCTACAATGTGGAGGCTATAAAATAAGTGGTAGCAGGTTCCAAAATACATTCATTTTCCTTGGGGAATTTTCTAATTGTTACAATATATATATATATATATATAATAGAAACATCATATATATATATATATATATATATATATATATATATATATATATATATATATATATATATATATATAATAGAAACATCATATGTAAGGCTTTACATAGCATTGATGCTAAAGGGGAAAAAGAGAATAGAATAGACAATTCATTTTATAATAGAATAGTTTTTCCTTATATTAAAGAAGTTACTGATAACATCAGTAGAAGATTATCTAGTTTTAATATAAAGACAATTTTTTTGCTGGCAAGAAAATTGATGATTTTTTACACAAACCTAAAGACGGAGTATTTTTGGAAAACCAGGGGGTTTATGAAATTCCGTGTTTGCAGTGCTCAAGAAGCTATGTAGGCCAATCTAATAGATGAATAAATGTCAGAATTAATAAACATATAAATGCTTTTAATCATAAAATTAAGACATCAGTTTTTACTTCCCATTTTTTAGAAATTGGTTACAAATCTGATTTTGACAATGCAAAAATACTTGTTAATTTGGAAAGGTATGATTTAAGAACCATGAGAGAATTGATTGAAATATTAAAGAGATTTACTGGTTTAAATAAGGCTGATGAAGTGCAACATATTTTAGATATGTGGAACCCTCTCATTTTATCCCTGTCTTCTAATATTAACTCAAAATTAATAGGTGAAAAAACTGAGGGAAATAAATATTTTGATAAGCCTTGTATTTTGAATGATGAACTACTTCAAGTTGAATCTCATTTTTCATCTCATACTCAGTCACATTACTGTTTGAGATCTAATGATTTATTTTTCAAAAGTTAATCTTGACAATGGCGGATACTAGTTCGTCAAAATATTGGTATATAATAAAAAATAACATACGGTTTAACCCAAAAAATAATAATTTATATATATATTAAATATTCCCATGGATTGTTATTATAATAAAGAATAGAAATAAGAAAATAATATTCATTTAAATAGAAATAATCATTAACTTTTGATGTTACCAAGAAATTATCAATTACAACTAATTGACAATCCCTGAGGCCAAACCAGTTTTTATATATATATATATATAACTTAAATAAATAAATTATTGAATTATGGGAAAGTTGACATTTTAAATGTGTTAGTTGACAAAGCTACAAGGTAGTGAAAGCACTTCTAAGTTATAGTTATACATATAAATTTTTATAGACTTTTAATTACTGTATTTTCAAATATTTATTTATAAAGTTACGTATATTATTTTGAAGAAATACAGACATCGATTTGTAATATTATATATATATATTACAGGATAATAGCCTAAATTTGTCCAAACCATGAATCTATAATTTGTTATCAAAACAACCTCCTTAAGTAAATAGAGATAATAATTTTTTAAATTAAATGTTTTTATTTACTGTGCATTGAAAAGCAAAAAAAATAATTCTTTCCTCAACCACAACTGGAGTTTTTAGATTTAACTTGAAATAAAAGCATGGGAAGTCCAGAAATTAGTTAAGTCAATGTAAAATATAAAAAATAGGAATTGACTTAATAAATTTCCAGACCCTCCTCACTACCCCTGCTTTTATTTCAAGTTAAATCTAAAAACCCAATTGTGGTTGAAGAAACAATTTTTTTTTTGTTTTTAGTACATAGCAAATAAATGTACTTTAATATAAAAAAGAACTCTATTTATTTGTAACTTTTAGTATTGATACAGTAAATAAAAATGTAAAACTATATTGTACATTAAATTGTTTTGACATTTGTAGTTGATATATATATATATATATTTCTGCTACAAGATATGTATAGCCATTATGTATATATCACACTTAGTATGTGTACAAAAGTATATATGTGTATAATACTTTATTAAGTGACTTAAAATCTTAAAATATCCTGTTAAGTAAACAATATTTGACATTTTTGCATTTGACTGGATTTTTAAAAATTTTTTTTTACCAAAACTATATTCTAAATGAACATCATTTAACTATGTTATGATTTTACTTTTAAATTGATTTGCCACTTATAGTTTATATATATCACTAGATATTTCTGTAATAAGTTAATATAAATGCTCCTTATGTATATATCATATTTAGTGTGTGTACATAATTATATTTTATGGAGAATAAAGCATTAAGTAAGTTACTTTTCTGATGAAAAGTATTTGACATTTTTTCTTTTTATTTGATTTTTTTAAAAAAAAGTTTAACAAAACTATATTGTAAACTAGCATTCTCATTCTAACTTAAATCAAGTTTACAATTAAAACCCAAGAAAATCATGTGCATTTCTTAAAATATATTAGTCCTAAGAACAGTTTTTTAATTTGATATCAAAACATTCAAAATTATCATGCCTAGTGTTCCACCTGTAAGAAACTAAGTTACATAACTAAAATATTACATAGTACCCTATCATTTTGGTAATGATTTTAAAGTGTACAAAATTTCAACAATTATATTGAATTTAAATCTATTAAATTTTGATTTTAACATATTATAATTTTAAATTGGAATCCAAAAAATATCTTTACTGTCCTCTTGTGAGCTTTACTTAAAATATATTAAAATTCTAAAAATCAATTGCAAATTTGATATCAAAATATTCAATATTTCATTGCCCATTGGTTCAGATCTAAGAAACTAAGTCACCTATTGCTTTGCCTGGTATTTCTTTCTTATGTATCAAATTTGAACCAATTCGATGGAATTTAAATCTATTAAACTTCATTTTTAAAATTTTATTCTAACTTAAATAATATAAGTGATTACAATAGTTTACAAACAAACATACAAACAAACAAATATTGTAACTTAAGTAAAAGCATTTAATAAAATAGATGTTTTGGGCAGACTTTGGCTGTTATTATGTGATTGACATTTATAAACCACCAAGACTTGTGCAAATTTTAGTTTATTAGCTAAATTATATATATATATATATATACATATACATAAAGAACATTAAATGTAAAAGATAATCACCTACAGGGAGAAAAATAAAATAATATCACAAATTTAGAATATAAAGTTTTTATTCTAGTTAAATTGTGCCATAGACACATTTTACTGCCATTTCAACAGCTTAAATCTTTCTTCAGTTGTGCTTGATGCAAACAAAAGAAATCTTATTATTCTTAATAAAGGTGAGTAAATACTTTGACTGCATAACTATTTGTGGCCTGATTCTGAAGCACAATAAATTTGCATTTCACACAGACATATATGTATATGAAGGTGTTGTTAAAATGTTTTGTTTTATAATCTGCAGTGAGAAATAGCTTGTTACATCTGCTATCAAATTTTATGGTTTTTTTATTAAGCAATATTTACAATTCAACACTTTAAACTTAATAGTCTTTGTCTCAAGCTTTTATTTTTGGTTGCAAAATACCAAAGAATATTATGAAAATTGAAAACACCAAAAGTTTTTTTTTTTTTACTTTTTGGTGCCTTTATGTTAATAAAAATATTTCTTTAAAAGTTTTATATAGTTCCAGAATTTAGGAATGAAGAAAAATCAGATACAATTTAACAACACTAGATGGCAGTACTGTAAAGAGCAATGAATATTTAAAAACAAATTTTCTGCTAACTTTTTTGTCAAAATTGTTTTCAAACTCCAAACTATCATTGAGAATATGTATGTATAAAAAGTTTCAACTACATCAAAAACTAAAAATAGATGAAAATTGAGTTATATTCAGATAGATAGACAAAAAAAAACAGTTAATTAAATAAAATCATATAAAAAGAATTTTAAAAGACTAATTTTACTTTAAAAATTATTGTTTTTTAATATGAAAAATATTACAATCAGTTATTTTAATTACAGATAAGATTGATTTAGTTTAAAATTACAAAAACATCACATGACTCAGCTTACTATATATTTTAAGAGCAAACTATTCTACTTCAGACCTGCCACCTGTTGTAAGCATGAGTAATCATTACAAGATGGATGTACTGTAAAAGAACAAGATTTAATGAGCATTACATCTAACTTGTAGGGTTTACTGAAGCTTACATTTACTTGCAGAACTAGAATGGAATAAATAGTTTGCTATTAAGGATACTTACAATACAAACACAGTGACACTGCCTTCGTGTTCTTGATATGGATGGAAGACATGTTGTCCACTCACAATAGCAAATTCAATAATTAATTCTTTATTCTGAGCTTTTAATCCATACCAGCCTCGGGTATTGGAATCCAGCAATTCATTCTGACAGAAAAAACAAACAAACAAAGAACTATATCAGTACAATATCTATCATAATGCTTATTATTATATGATTAAATGTATCTTAATAATGGGAATAATCATTAATTTACAATGAATCAAAAAATAATGGAATGGTTATTGCTCAAGTGGTCACGTGATACTTGAACATCAAAACAGTAGATGAAGCTTTGATCCAGAAAACTTTAGCTTTTAAGTCCAGATACTACAGCAGCAGTTAACTGGAGAATGAAAAATTTAATATTTAGTTGCTTGGGTCTCAAATGACAGGCCGAGCTTTGAGTTGAAAACCTGTAGTTTTTTAACCTGTCATTTCATTACTGTAGTAAACAACATAGAAAAAAATAATAGAATACTTAGATGTTTGAAAAGTCATGTAACATTTGAGTACCAAAAATGTCAGATTGAATTTTGATCTGAGAATTTCTAACTCTTGAATCATGAACCAGAATATTTGAATAGTTGGTTACTTTGGAGGGTCATGTAACATTTTAACACTAGAAATATCAGTTTGATCTTTGACCTGGGAATTTCTAGCTTTTGGAACTATCATTACAGTACTGTATTAAATTACATGAAGCAAAATAATTGGATAATTAATTGCTTGAGAGGTCATGTGACATTTGAGCATCAGAAATGCAAAATTGTGCTTTGATCTGGAACTTTTTGCTCTTGTATCTGTCATTCCATTACTGCCTTAAACTGCATAAGCCAAATAATTCAATGATTAGTTACTCAGGAAGTCATTTGATATTGAGTTAAGCTCCATAGAGCATAGTAATTTTATATTAAAAAGATTAATACTTTGTAATTAAATATAATGTTAAATTGCATGATAAAGTGGTCTTTGTATTTAAAAATCTGTAATTTTTTTGACTACTCATTCAACTGAGTAGATATATTATTATTCTTTAGTTTTCTCAAAAAAATGCTATCGTTTGTTTTAACATTTGATAATAATGAAAAAATTCTATTTATAAAAATTCTAATATAATAAATATTATTGTATTTGTTCACTAAAGATTCAGGAATTTTTTTCAAATCACCACTTGCTGATGCAGAAAATTGAAAATGGCACATCAGGTGTTATAGAGGAGTGCAGTGGTGTTCTCAGACAAGCTATGCACAAAAATTTTTGCATTCATTGATTACTCTGGTTTGCACTGAGTGGCACTACTGTAGGGAAAGTTTTGCCTACATTAAAATAAAAATGAAGAGTAACCATGGAAAAATTAAATTTTATGAGACCCAAAGTTTTAATTACTTCTACACAGGATTGATGCTTATAAAAACATATTCAAGGCTTACAAATGTGGTTATCAATAAGCTATCCAATGTTATATATTAAACATATGAATCCAAAATTGTCAGTACAGAAAAAACCATTACTGGAGTAAAACTATAAGTTTCTCTTTCACAATGTTCTTCTAATTTAGATCAATAAAATCAGTAGATACCAATGAACTTAAACTTGTGCTTGATTTTCTTAAACTAGTAAAAGTTTTAAAGTTTCTAAAAAAATGTAGGATCTTTAAATTGAAATTAACAAAACTATTCAGCAATACACACATGCTATTTTTAAAAAATGTATAAATGCAAAATTAGCAGGTTTAAAATTTAATAAACCTATTAAAGATCCTAAAAATATCACTTAATATTATAATTATGCATTCTCTATAAATACTATGAGGAAAAAACTGACCAGGAATTATGCTAATAGTTGAGAACCATATATCTTTAGACGAGCTCAAATTAGGCCAGGAAAAAAAATGCTGTGAACAATTTCTATTATTAATTGCTCATAATAGGAGGAGCTTTCAAATATACTAAAAAAATGCAAAGGTTTAAATATATGTATAGAAGTAAATGGAGTATTGGGTGCAAGTTAATTTATGATAATAGCAAGAAAAGTAGTTTACTATTTAAGGCTTGAACAGGATCTTTAACAACAAGGGAATATATACATAAATGGAAAAATGTGGGTGATTTAGTCTACAAGTTGTGTAAAGAAAGCATAGAAAATATTAGGCATCCACTAATGGAGTGTAAATGCCTGAATGCAGAAAAGATACAAATAATGAAATTGTGGAAAAATAAATATAAACAAAGTGATTATACAGAGAGTGGGTTATTGGCTTTTATGCTAGGTTTGGGAAAACATTAGGGGGATTTAAATGTTGACAAAAATTATGTTGTGGAAATGGGATGGAGTAGTATAGAGAAGAATATGGAAAAACTTAGGGTGGGAAATGGAAAGGGAAGTTAAAGTGACAAACAGGTTTCTCTGGGCATAGTTGCTGAGAGATTCCTGACTCTGTATAAGGAGAACTCACAGTGCATCACATCACAACATCACAGATGCTGTTTTTATTAATTCTACTTGCAAAAATGATTTTCTGACAGTCTCTAACCTCCACTCTTCATCATCATCATGAGTGAACATACATGCACACACCTGTTCTTATTCATATAAATATGTGCTTTATCAATTTTTATTTTACTGAGTTTTAAATTATTTTATTTTTTGTTAAATAATTTTAATTTAAAATATACTGCATATTTTTAAATTAAATTACATATTAGTAAAATTTAAACCATGTTCTATATGCATATGTGTGTTAAAAAGTATTGTATTCTTACAAAGTAGCACTATGTATAGTATAGTAAATATTGTGTTGCTATTTCTAGGGTCAAAGTACAAAATATGCACCAATTCATTTGTAATGAAGGTGTTGTTTACTTGATGAAATTTGCAATTCACAATTGATAACAATGCATACAATGTATTCTAATCAAGTAAGTCTTGTATTTTCATAGTTTACAATTCAGAATTAAGCTACTATATGTAACTTCTACCTTATTTTTATAATGACTTAAGAGTAATTGAATATCTTTATTGCTCAAGATTTCATAAGAAGTTCGAGCAATGGAAGAGAAAGAGGGGAGGGAGAGAATGAGGAGGGAGGAAAAGAGAGAGGGAGAGGAGAGAGAGGGAGGGAGAGGGGAAAGGAGGAAAGGGAGAGAAAGGGGAAAGGAGGAGAGGCAGGGAGAAGGGAGAGGAAGAGATGGGGGAAGAGGAGAGAGGGGAGAGAGGGAAGGAGAGGAAAAGAGGGGAAAGAGAGGGAGGAAGAAAGAGAGGAAAAGAAAGAGAAAGAGAGAAAAAAACAAGAAAGAGAGAAAGTGACAGATAAAGAAATAGAGAAGAAAAATAAAGAAAGAGAGAAAGATAGAGAGAGAGAGAAAGAAAGAGAGAAAAAAGAAAGAAAAGAAAGAAAATTAAAACCAAGATTTGATTATAATATGTATAAATAGTAAATTGGGCTTTGGATTAAACATCCCCTATTTACTACTCCTTATAACATTCATGCAACAAGATTAATATGATATGGCCATGACACTCTATCATTGCATAAAATCTTATAGTTCAGAGCACTTAAATATACTTATTTATAAAAGTATTTTTTATAATGTTATTATAAATGAGAAAACCTAAATTCACTCTTTGATAATATTATAAAGAATATTTTTGGCACATATTAATTATATAGTTGGTTATAATGTCTTTCAATATATTTCTGAGCAAGCTTCAAGCTACTAATCTCATTACAATGATGTCTGCACGCCCATAAGTTCCATGATTAATTTAATTAAACTGACATTTGATTTTAGTTTTTTGTTGGATAGCATAAATGTTTAGTTTATCTTGACTTAGTTTTTTTATTTGTAATATATTACTATCAGTAGTCTTTTAATTATAAAATAAAAATCATTAAAAAAATCGAATATATTATTCAACATCTATATTAAACATCATTTAGTATCAACTCGTGCATTGTCTTGCATACTTTATGCTGTGGGTTCGAGTTTGGTGCAGTTAACTTGAATTTTTTTCTATTTGCAATTAGGTTTGAACTTTTCTAGATAGGCAGTTTATAGTCAATTCAGTTAACCATCTATTATTGGTCATTAAGTGAATAACTTACTATTCTTAGCTAAACGTAAGATAAGAATGGAAAAACAATCAAACTTTCATTATTTGACAGTCAGAAAGTCTAAAGAAAAATAATTTCTTCTTCATTACCCCTCTAAAAGAGGCTTTTAAAAACATGCTTATCCTGTAGTAGACTATTTAAAACTGTTAATGTTTTTTTTTTTACCAACATATAATTTTATGTTTTGAAAATAAAATAACTTTTGTAAATAAAAACTTTTGTTTTATTTTTTCTTTTAAAAAAAACCTCTGATTCTAGCCTTATAAAATAAACTCTAATTATAATTAATATACCTTTCTCTTACCATTTTATACAAATAATTTTATTTTTTTACAGTTTTGACTGTTCAACAGTCTTCTTCAGAAGATAAAGAAGGAGAAAGATAACATACACTTTATAGTGATTTAATTTACATAAATAACATATTATGTGTAATATATTACTAATTAGAGAAAAATAAAATTACCTCTTTTTCTTTACATCTCGGGCAGCCTCTCTCTGTGAACAGTCCATCTCTCCAAACAGGTTTTTCCAAACAATTTTGATAGTTTCTGACTTTGGTCACATTGTATATACTTACATCAGATTTTAAGTTTACACTCTTATCTGGAATGCGTTGTATGGTGTATATAGTCTCACACTCTCCTCCAGCACCATCCTATCATAGACATTAAATAAATCAAACATTATTAAAGTATTAAAAATATTTTAGCAATAAATTAGCAATAAGAACAATTTTCTATCAAATTCAAAATCATGAATTCATAACCCAATGAAACACCCCCCCCCCCAGATGTTTTATTGTAGGATTTTAAGCCAATTCTTGTTAGTACAAACATGAATATAGGATATTATCCAAAGATCTTATATATGTATTGTAGATATATATATATATATATATAGTATTCAATTATTTAAAAAAAATTTTTTTTTTTTTTAATAAATAAAATTTTATGTTTTGATTTATTATTATTAATAATCAGTTTTGTGTTTTATTATATTATTTTTTTATTAATTAATATTATTTTTATTTTTTTCAATTTTTTTTTTTTAATAAAAAAAAATAAATAAAAGAGAAAAAAAAGGTAAATTAGGTTGTGAGAATTGGAATTAAAATAATTAAAAAAAAAAAAACAAAAAATCTTTAATTCCCGGTTGGTTTATATCTTGGTGTTTTTTTTTTTTTTTTATATTAGGTTTTTTTTGATAAAGAGGAGTTGTGTTTATTTTGATTTATATTTTATTTTGTTATGTTATTTATGTTAAATTTTTTAATTTTTTTTTTTATTTTATTTTTTTATTTGATGAATATAGGATATTATCCAAAGATCTTATATATGTATATATAATCAATTGCTCATAAATTCAGGTGACTTTCAGATATCAAAATGACAGACCAGGGATGGGAATAACAATTTCACTCTCTTGAGTAAACTGAAATTTTTTTCAAATTTCTTATCCCCATACCATTCTGTCAGTCCATAAATCTTCCTGCAAATTTCTTTATCCAATTTCTTTTACCTATTCCTTCTTGTCCAGTTTGGTTTTGAACATTCCATTTTTTATTTCCTGGTAGTATCTAGATTTATATTTGTTTTAATAATCTTTCTAGAGATATTCTTCATATAGATCCATACCATTCTAAATTGTTTCGTTCTGATTTTGTATACTATCATGTACAATATCCATTATTTCTTGAATTGTTTTATTTCTTATTTATTCTTTGATTTTTTTCTGAAGATCATTGGCAGAAGTCCATTTCAGTAACTGTCAATTTAATTTCTTTTGTTTCCTTCAACTATTAAATGTTTCTTTTATATGTACTGATACTTTTTATTATTGGGTAATATATTAATCACATATTGGTTTTTGGTATATTCTGATGTCATAATATCCCCATTCATCATTGCTATGGTCTCCCTATGGAGTATGTTTCTTTCATTTATAATACCATCTGTTGTTTTTCTTTGCGCAGTTTTCATACCTAAATATTTGTATTGTTTACATTTTCTAATCTATTGTCCATATTGCAATATTATGTCTTTTGTGTTTTTCCATTATACATATTATTTTTTAAATACAAGTATAGTTAGAGAGCATTTGAGCACAAACTTTCAAGCTTCCTTCAATCATCGACTTCATCTTATATAATTGATACACATGACCACATACATGTGGAAAAGATAAATGATCTCCAATATACATATTTTAAGCTGAATCAGTGCTCATCAGTTGGTCTGGACCATCAATTATGTATATTGGTTATATAAGATAGAATGGATGACTGAAGGAAACTTGAAAGTCTGTGATCAAATCCTTTCTAATTATACATGTTATTGTTTTATTGCCCATGGTATGGATGGCTGAAGAGTTGGAAGATGGAATGGACTGAAGCCTGTTCATTAGAGATTGAAGATTTGCTAGCTTAATATAAAGTGAGCATAATTATATATATGTACGTGGGAGATGATGATCTGGGCCAATTAATGAATGTTGGTTCAGCATGAAATACATATATTGAAAATCATTTGCCTTCTTCACATGTGTGTCATCACCTTCTTCACATGTGTGTCATCATGTGTACTGGTTGTATTATAGAGTGGATAGCTAAAAAGAGCTTGAAAGTCAGTGTTCAAATCCCCTATAATTACATCAAACTCCAAGTATGTAAATTATACTTGTATTTAAATATTATTAAATCCTATTGTGCTTCTCTAATATATATATATATATAATTTGTTTTTTTTTGTCTATGAATTTTTGAGTCACATATTTCAACTCATTGTGATCTTCAGCAAAGCACAACCTATAAAATGTCTTATTATTATGTAGAAAAATTTTCTCACATTTTAAACCATATTATAAGGGCTTCTTTTAAATATATTTTTTATATTATAAGTAATAAACAACACCCCTATTTGAGTTCTTAGTTATCTTTATATCATCTGATGAAATTAATGATTATGGCATTTATAAGTGACTTTAATAAATGGAACATAGTTCAATAATAGTGTAAATGTTTTGGTTTTTTTAAAAAAATCAAATGAATTAATCTAAAATAATTTTTGAACTATATCATGCCATATTATTAGACATGCCTATATAAATACATGTAGAGAAATTTTGTTTATATTGTCAACATATTTAAATCAGTCTTGATTAAATAAAAAAAAGTATTTTTACTTACTTCCATAACTCGATAATATTTTTCATCATCTTGAGTTTTAATCTTATTTTTAAGTCGATCATCATTTTCCAAATCCAGGGCTTTATGTTGATGAAGATTCACTTGCAAAGTAGTAAGAACGCCCTTTTTTATATTTACGGACCACAGTGCATCATCCTGCCGGCTTTCAAGGTCACGAATCTGAAATGGAAATTAAAAATTAATATTTGAGAATTAATAATTTATTTATTTCTCTTACATATTATATACAAAATTTTAAGTTTTCATAAATTTCTATAGAAGACACAGATAAAAAAAATAACATTAATAGAATACATATTAAGTGGTATTTAATTAATTAAAATTTATACATATAGTAATGAAACATCGCATTTGAATAAAATTAGAAATGGAGAATAAATACACGAGAAAAGCCTGAGTTTCAAGTGGGTATGAAAGAAGAGTGCTTTTAAGAATATAGTTGAACAGTTTTTATATTTTTTAGAAAGTTAGTAGTTTGAAGACGGAAAGATAGACGCAAATTTTTAGAATGAGAACTGCAAAAAAATTTAATAAAAAGAGTTATGTTATTCTTTATTAAAGTTACAAAGGATAAGATATGAGTCCAACTATAAGCTTGAAACTAATTTGGAAATACTAGATAGGACAATACTGAATAGGGATTTATTAAGCATGATCACCTGACATCTATTAGTTACTAAAGCTTACCGTAGGTGGCATGATTGATAAAAGAAAAAATGCTTTGTGAAATATGTTAGTTGTGTGAACAATTAAAAAAAGGGCAAGGTTAGATACTTTTAAAGAGTGGATTTGTAGGAGGAAAAAAATCTAAGAATAACAGAGATTACGAGTATTGAAAGAAGTAAATAAAAAATATTATTTATTAAGAAAATTATAACGTTAAAAAAGATTTGGAGTGAACATAATTTTGAAAGCTTCTTCACCCAGCGTGTTAACGCGCTTATATATAGATAAAGGAATTATAAAAATTATACAAAGTTTTATGAATGAAGAGAAAAAATAATAGAATAGTCTTGCGTTGTTAGCCGAGAGGTATTGCAGCCGCCATGCAAGCAAGTAGTTGGTTGCAGACGGTTGTGGGTTCGCGTCCCGGCCGATGCTATGACACATGGAAAAAAAAAAAAATAATAGAATAACAAAAAAAGAGAGCATTGTTGGGTTGATATGTGGCATTTGTCTTTTGCAAGATAACTAAGGATACGTGTATATCATATATAAGGTGTCATTATTTTACATCAGTTCTTCTCAGGAATTAGTAACTTTTAACATGATTCTGCACTGTATTTCTAAGTTCTTTTAACCAACTGCACATCACGATTATTCATAAAGTGAAAAAAGCAAATTTTATGGATCTCTTTGAAAGAAAACAGTTATACAACAAAAATAGTTCGAATAATTTGATTTAAATGTTTTGATTTTTACTAATGTCTCTCATATTCATTCCATCAAATTACAACCACTGGCAAATGTGGTTGAAATATGGTGGAGTTGAAATAAGAGAAGTTCTGACAAAAAACAGAAAATTAATTAATAATTTCAAATTTTTATATTATAATTAAAATAATATTAATAAAATATTTAACAAGATTAATTAATATATTAACAGTTCATCGAAAAATAACCATAAAGTGAGATGGAATATTGCTTAGTTTTTAAGAAAAAAATGAAAGGAAAATAAGAATTTGATCCATAGATATGACATATGTGGAAATAGAAAAGAGAATATAGAATACTTATTTGGGGATTTTATGACACTGAACTAGATACAGGATAAGGTGTATAGGAAGATGAAGACATACAAGTGACAGGAGAAAAAAAGTAATAATGTTTTAGCTTTTACTAAGATTTTTATGCCAAGAATGTGAAATAGAATAAAAGATAAAGGAATAACAAAATAGTTTTGAGAAAGGAAGAAAAAATGTTAAAATGGGATAAGAAAAGAAAAAAAAATGCCAATGATGATTTGATAATAGAAGATTGGAAGAAGGTTGTAAGTAGAAATAGCATAAACAGTTTTAAAAGAAGTGAATGTTTAATTTAACTAACATAATATCTGGCAAATAGTTTTCTATGTACAGGACCTTTTGACTTCAACTAAGAAGAAACTATTATACATAACACCATATAAATAATTTTTAATGTTGTAACTATATTAAAATTTATTAAATGATATATCTATATATTAAATACAAACTTACTATGCCATTTTCATATTTAAACTTGACTGTCTTGCTTAAATGTTCTACGTAAATCTGTCCTTCTTCTCCGGTAATTTCATTAAACCTTGAAAAAGGTATGGAGTGAGATGGAGGTTCTGTGACCTCTGTATTGATGCGACCTACAGAAATATTCGCTAGCTATAAAAAAAAACAATAAAGAAATGTATAGTATGCATTTAGCAGTACTAAATATTTTTTTTTACATAAATATAATAATTATTCGTAAATGGTAATGCATAAGAAGTATTTTTTTGGCTTTCTTAGAAGTAATGACTTATTTTATTTGTTCTATCAAAAAGCGATCTATTGTAATGTTGAGTAATTAATGGTAATTCTATATCCAAACTCTTAGATTGATTTATGGCTATTGACTTTTCTCAATGACGAACATCTTATTCTCCTCACGGAGGAAGGTCAATAACCAGAAACTAATCTGGAGATTAAAGATAGCAGTACCATATAGTATACATGTACTCAAACTTATAATAGATGATTCTTGATTAGAGTAAATAGATAAGATTAGTATTCCTATTGCATGTTTCAAATCAGCTGAGAAAATCATGTGACCATGCTTTGTTTGATATATACATTACAATTTAAATTAAAGTTATAGTAGATGATGCAAAGCCATGTGACCTTTTGCTTGATATATACATTACAAATTCTTAAAAGCATTAAAGACTAATTTATTCTAAATATTTGTTTGAGCCTACTTTCTTTATAATTCAAGTAGATTAAAACTAATAGAGGATTATAATGCCAATCTACTTTTTTTATAATAAAAAAAATGTGATGAAAACATAAAGGCTTTTTTGTTGTTATTGGGTTTTTTTTTAATATGTCAAATGCGTTGACCAGGAAGCAAACCCGGGCCAGCTGCTTGGAAGGCAGCTATGCTAACTGCTAAGCCACCAATGCTTGACTTTTTTTTTGTTGTTGTTGAAAGTATTTGATATTACTATGAAGAAAAAATGTTTTTTTTTTTTAAATATTAGAGTTAAGTATAAAAATTAAATAAATTACATATATAAATGCAGGTTTAAGCCTGTACAATGTATTAATACATTTTATTGTAAATCTGCAGATTATAAATTATATAGATTCTTTAGCATTGATTTGAACAAGCTATTATAATTTTAAACATATACAATAAGCCTGATAAATATTAGGTTAAAAGAACATTACAATCAGGTGCTTGGGGCAAATAACTCGGGATAAAGAAATAATTGGGAGAACTTTTCTAAAGCATCTGTTTTCTACATTCAGGTCAAAATGCCACCAAGTAAATGTTATAGGTAACATTGACTTTCTGAAGCTTTTGAGATAATGACATATAGATGTATATACTTTTGCAATATTTAAACTATTGTAAGTCTGACAACCATATTTGTTCTGCTTAAACTTTTGGTAATTAAAAAAATAAAAAAAATATTCCAAATAAGTGTTTATCCTTACTTATCCAAATAAGCATATATTTAATTTAATGAAGTATATTTCATTCATTGGTCTCTAAATATGAAAGGCCCTTCACTAATTTGAGAATTAATACTGGAATTGTTAGCTCTTGGGGTTTATTAGAAAATTCTTCTATTCTTACTACTTTTACGCCATCTAATGTAAGCTTTAGTAAATAAAAGTAGTGAAAATAGAAGAATTTACTAATATCAATATGTAAGCTAAAGTTATGTGATCTCTCAAGTTTGCCATTCTTATCATCACTTTTCCAAATTGTACAAGATAATAAAATCAATTACAATTGGTTTACGTTTTGAGCATAAATAATGTATTAAGTTTTATAATTATGAGACACTATGATAAATAACAACTTACTTGCAGAAAAGAAGCAGACTTTCTTACTAAAACCTTGGCTAAGGCTTGCACTTTAAGGCCTGAATATTGGTTACTTCCTTCTGGTATTCCAATTAAAATTTGACTTTCATACCAATACTGATATTCAACACCATTTTGATATGCTATTTAAAAATAATAAAATTTGTTTATTTTACTGTTACTGTTATTGTTTAAAAAAATTATTTTCTGTTAATGATATATAAATTCTAAATAGATTAATGTATTATATTATTCATTGGCAAATTGTGCTCCAAAACAAAAGAAAAATGGATTAATAATATAAATGCATAATCTGAATACATTACTAAGATGATTTACAAGCCAGATTCCCAAAGAATCTTTTGAATAAACTCGTAAGTAAAGCCCACTATTTGTTATATCAGTGCCAATCTATTTAGGCACATATTTACAGGTTAAATTAAATGATTCTTCAGGGATCTTGTTTCTCATATAGGTTTACATCCTTAATGTTACATATTTGATACACCATAAAATTATTTCCATACTCATTAAAATCATTAGTAATGCACAATTACTTTATGGCTTTGATTCAAATTAAAAGCCTCAGTTATGAAATATAAAGATATTGAACAAATTTCATATCAAAAATAAACTCATGAATTTTTTTTGTATATTACTATCTGGTGTTTGTGACATATTGTGTTACCATGACTACCGATTTGTATTATTTTCAATTACAATGACTGAATCTAGATTATAGAATATTGTGGATTGTGATTTCTTTCTTGAAGATCTGGCAAGAAGGAGCGATATTATATTCTGCTGATTCAAATTAATACTGAAAGCACAAAATTCCAGCTGAAAGGCTTTGAATAATGTTTGGATATTTTAAAAGGCAATAATATATCACACAACCATAAGAGTAGAGAGAAGGAAAGAGTTTAGTTTGGATTTTACATGTGCTTATTGAATGCTGTCAATTTTCTGTGCGACAGACAAAACTTTAGCATTTGTTCTAAATAAATTTGTCCAATTATTAAGTCTAATCTGAAATAAATTTGTTGTTTGTAATCCTAGAAGTAAAAAGTTGGTATATACATTATATATTGATTAAAAATCTGAAATATTAGAATTTTTTAATATATTTTTAAAAATTGTAAATATATAATAATAGATGGATTTTAGAATCGTACAATACAATGTAAAATAATGTACAACCCCTCTGATGCTTTCCACTGGACTTAGACCCCATCAGATATGTTAAAGATTAAAATTCTGACAATCAAGCTGTAATGACAGGAAACACAACCTCACCAGGATGCTAGAAGTTAAACCTGCTAAGCATTCTATGATAGCAGGAGACGCATCAAATGCTCTAGAGGTTAAAAACCTGTTAACTTTTTATAATAACAGGAAGCACAACCTTATCTGGTGTGCTAGATATTACAAACTTGCCAGACATGTCTTAATAACATGAAACTGAGTATCATCAAATGAAATATGGGTTCAAATCTTGCCAACCATGCTATAATAATAGAAAGCATTTTACAATAAATCTTCTCCACTAGAACCATATATAATATTAAATAAGTGATGTCAAGTGTAAGGATATCCTCAATCCAGTCCCAAGATAAGGACTTTGGGAAAATAAGAATGTTCCTCTTATTTTCAAACATAAATGCACTTATATATACCAATCTTAAGTATCTTGAAACAGAGAGCATTTAGCATTGTTTATTTATTATTGATGGTGCTAGTGAGAAAGGTTATATATTGATACATAGTCATTATTTCACATTGGATTGTGGTTAATAATCTAAAGGCTGATATTTGCAATAGATGGCGCTAAAATCTGTACATTCCACTCACAATCATAATTGCCAATGTAATCTAGCTTAAAAAGGTACTTAACTATTGCAAGCGTTAGCTTGTTAGATTGATCTTTAAAAATATTACTATAGTGATTAGTCTAATCATGAGTATGGTCATCCTCATCCCAGAAAAAAGAAAGATTAAAGAGAGATGAACAGACAAACAAAAAGCTGCATTTTGTGATAACTATCTAAACTAAACTGTGAAATACAAACACTTTAAACTGTTTATTTGATATTCAAGATATTGTCTTTTATCTGAAGTAAATTGTTCTAGACTTTTACAACTTATCTAATTGTAGTTCTCCATTATAATTTATCCTTGGCTGTAATATTATTTCAATAAAATCCATTAATATAATATGTCTTTAGAGACCTTAATAAGATGACATAAATAGAATATGCATATGTTTTTGAGAGATAAGTAGACCATACTTATATTCAAACAAAAATCTTTTTTTAATGATATCTGCTTTGCCTTATCTGTGTCATAGTTCAAACTCGATGAAAATGTGTCCTCAATGTATATTCAATATCACCATACATATTTTTGGAATACTATAAAATTCAAGGGCCTTTATGTTATGCCATTGTAAGATCCATGACTTATTTCTACAATAGTTCCACATATATTTAATTAGGTCAATTCAGTTATATCATCATAACAACATACTCCATCAATTGACTTATTAAATGCAGCATTTAATCTACATTTCTATTTAAATAGTTGGTGCAATATTTAAATTAAGCTGATAACTATCAGAAGTAAAAAGGTTCCAAACGTGGAGCATATCTGAATTTTTTGGAAAATAAAAATAATGTAGCCATCTGCGAATGAGATTCCTGTGTTTGATTTTCACTGATTCAAAATAAAAACTAATCCTCAATCCTGATGCCCACTTTATAAAAGCACTTTTAAACTGTTCCAAAAGACTACTGTCATAAAATCAAAAATAAAATCTAACCCATATATAATCTCTAATAACATCAGTTTTGATTCCAAGTGTTTTAGATTTTTTACCATCAATAGTAATGATTCTTACCATATTGTCAAGTGGATGTTATATGATATGCATAAATTTCTATGTAAAATCAGCTGATTTCATATTCAACCATGCCCTTTTACTGAATTAAATGTTTTGCTTATGAGATTTATTACATTTATTTGGCTATCTAAAAAAAAAACCTGTATCTGAATTGCTTACAATTTTCCAAAAACACACTGTGTTTTTGATAACCATTTATCTATAACTAGAAACAATTAATTCAGTAAAATTCTTTTGAAGCATTATTATATCACAACATTGTTAATAGTTAGTCATTGTTTATATTGATTTTTTTACATGTCATACTTCATTGTTTGCAAATTTGTGCTTTATTATTATTATTTTTTGAGATTTGAATTGTCTAACAATCTTTTTCAGAGTTGTCACTGGAATAACATATTTGTTGTTTCTATTTACTTGGATATAATCTCCTCACTTCTATTCTTCATTATAATAACAATCCATGAAAATATTTAATCCAACATACACATCTCCCTGGAGAAGTTAAAAATATTATTTGCAGAAGGTCAAGAAAGATGTTATTCATACATATTCTCACACTTCTAAAAATAGCTTTCTGGTTTAAATCCATAAAAGAACTTGGGTTTTAAGTAAAGAGGAACCTTCTTTTATTTTAACAAAAACTCCAACAAAAGGGCTATTATAGGGTAATGAGTAAACCTGTTTAGCTTCAGGAATTGTCAATTAATTGTAATTGATAGTTTTTTTAGCAACATCAAAAGCTAAAAGTTATCTTTGTTTACACGCATATAATCTAATTTTTATTCTTTATTATAATAACAACCCATGGACAGTTGGAAAGAAGCCTATAACACAACTAAAACTATAATAAAATAAAAAAAGGTATGATATGCTAATATTCCAGAAAAATCCTGTCATTTTTTCTATCTTTATTTTTATAAATGGAAACCAGAAGCATCTTTAAAAACATATGCAACATATTCATGGGTCCTTATAATTCTAATGAATATTGATAATATTGAAGTTAACATATCTCTATGACAGTTTAAAACTTTTAAGGAAAATTCCCAAATTCTATAGTGTTTCTGATTTTTAAATTATAAAGAATTGTTTCGTTTAATTTCTGTATATATGTCAATAGTATAGTCATCTGGCTTTTTGTATAAAATTCAAAAGATTATCAAAATATTTCTTAAACTGTATTTACTTTAAAATATTGTCACCATCATAGAAAAGAGTATTGTCTATCCATTTAATAGGATTTTAAAGATATTTTTAAAGATTTGTATGTAACTTGGCAGGCATATAAATGTGGAGAAAACCAAAGCAAAGGTGGTATTATGAAATCATAATATTATCTCTATTAACTTAGGAAATGAGATGTTGGAGCAAGGGACCACTTTGAGTCCCATGAAGAAGTATGCATTGTATCAGATTCAGTGTATCAGATTCATAGAAGCACTGAAATGGCAAAATATGCTTTTTATAAAAAATGTCAACTATTAATCCTAGAATCTCTTAAATCTGGAGTTACAAAAGAGTATAATAAAGTCATGTTTGCTCAAAAGCTTTGTGTTGTGTTTAAATTTAAAGTAATTGCTTAACACCTTTACGCTCTCATTTCCATATGCTTAAGATTTTCCCATACATAAATGTTTGGGTTGAAAGAATGGGTGGAGCATTCCATTCTTTCTAAAATACTCTATCTTATATCTGGAAAAAAGTGAGAGTATTTATTTATAATTTATCTTTAAAGCTCATGTGTATTAGCATAATCGCTAATATCACTATTACAGTATTAAAACATAGTGCTATATAAAATAATATCTCATTATATAAGTGACTGTTATAAAATTGGATGCATTTGAAAAGTAAAATAGTTATCTAGTGTGCTTTAGAAGATTCTGGGGAAATATGTGGGGAAAAATTCGTGATATATTTTTGAGAGCTAGCCATTTTTAATCTTTAACAACAAGTTGTATATGAAAGCAGATATTCATAATTATATTGCATTGAAAAGAGTGGTTGAAGGTCAATTTGCATGGAGTCTTCACATCAGAAGACCTTAACAGACCCAGGAATGAGTGAATGACTGATTGATTGGTGTAACTTTCAACGTATCAAAAAAAGATCTAAAGTGACCACTCTTCATAAATAACTGTATCTCCTTTGCAGTTTTAATCTACCAATTGCTATTTAAGCCTTCTTGTCAGTCCACATTGATTTCTGCCTTTATATTCTTATATTGCTTATAAAATTCTTCGTTATTTGCATTAAGGGAATACTTCATCTTTTCTTTTAATCACAGCATTAATAATAGACTCATTGTCAGAGGAACATTTTTTTATAGGTCTCTATATTAGATTTTCTAGCAACATGATTAAATCCACAAACTAGAAACTAGTTGGGATATTGGATAAGTAGGCACTAGATAGGGATTTATGCACAAATCTTCTTGCATCCATAAGATTATTCTTGCTTGCACTGAGTGGCGCTACTATACGGAGAGTTTAGCCTTTGTGATCATACAACATATACAGTTTGAAAAATCTATATTGCTAAGTTAAATGTATAACACTTACTAAGATTTAGCATCAAAATCAGTTGATTTAATGATTAAACATCAAATTTTAACTAATATGTCTAGGATAACATTTTAGTCTTGAAAATGGAATAATTTGTAATCTGTCTAATAGTTAGCATTTATAAGTTCATGTGTAATATCGACTTCTTTCACAGTCTGACTTTAATGTAGATTTCTAAAAGACCAGTTCTTTGAATATAGATGCATCCAATTTTTTTATAGCATTATATCTCTCTATAGTGACTATTCCTAATAGTTAATCCATGTGTTGTGAAAACATTCAACAGAATAAATAATCAAATGATTTTATTGGCTGCGAGCTCATAAAAAGTTTGAGTGCTGGAAGTACCAGAGATGGAATTGACGTGATAGTCTTACAATCCAGAGTCTGACCCTCTACCATAGCTCCACACAGGACAGTCTATAGACCTTTACATTTACATAGCCAATGCTATTATTTCTGACAATTTTGGATCATAGGTTATTGCTTCTGATGCACATGCATTAAAGTCTTCAATTAAAAGTATTCAGTCTTCAGTAAACAATGTCTGATACAAATAGTATTATAAAATAAAAATCAAATATTTTTAATTAGCCATTTAATGATACACCTTACTTTACAGTATGCCTTTTTTTCCATTAATAAACTATCTTTCCAACAAAAAAATCAAACTAACTTGTAACCAACTATACAGAGGCTAAACTCTCAATATAGTAATGCCACTCAGTGCAAGTCAGGGTAATCAATGGATGCAAGAAGATTTGTGCATAAAATCCTATATAGTGCCTATTCATCCAATATCTCCAGACTAGTTTCTAGATTGTGGCTTTCATCATTGAGGAGTGCGGGTATTGGATGAGTAGGCACTGGATAGGGATTTCATGTACAAACCTTGTATCCATTGATTACTCTGGCTTGCACTGAGTGGTGCTACTGTATGGAAGAATTAGCCTCTGTGTAAACAGCTTGTTTACACAAGCTGTTTACACAGAGGCTAATTCTAGCATACAGTAGCACCACTCAGTGCAAGCCAGAGTAATCAATGGATACAAGAAGGTTTGTACATGAAATCCCTATCCAGTGCCTACTCATCCAATACCCAAAAGTGATTATGTGATGTTTAGTGGTTTGTAACCAACTATATGGTCAATTATACTTAATCTTCCTCTAAAAATAAGTTTTATTAAGAGCATCTCTCAAATGAACTCTCAGGCACTCTCTTTACAAAATATGATAATCCATGTGTGGGATTTGAAGAATGTTCATCAAGTAAGTTTACACAGTCTATGTGCTATATTTAAAAAAAGAATTGCAATGCCTTATATTTCTACCATTATCATCTACTGTTTTATTCTTATTATTATTGAAAGAATAATTATTTCCATATTTATGAAGAGTGATTCATCAGGATATGACAACCTAACTAGAGTATGAAAGACAATTCACTCACTATTAAATAAATTGCCTTGTGCAAAATCACAATTAAGAATTCCCAGTTTGGTAATCCTATTTGTTTTATTAAGAGATTTTTCACAGTCTAAATACTTACACACAAACACACACACTCATATATACATATATATCACTGAATAGAAACTAACTGAATCTTCCGATGAGTTGTATATGTAAATAAACTCTTCAAAAGACACATGATATTATCTGTTTTTTTAACATTTGTTCTTATATGTGCTTAGTTTACTTACGTAATTTTAAATGAGGAGTGAAAGGCTGTGAAATGCCACTTTATTCTTTTACGCTTGCACTATCAGTTTGGTTAAGAAGGGATCATATTGAGATGGTGTTGGTTCTGGTTTAGAGGGTGAGCAAGGTGAGTGATCTGGGCAATACAGAGAGGCAGCAGTTTACATGGTCTTATAGGGTGGTCAGTAATCACGTTGATGAGTGACAGATGGTCGCTCTATTGAAGGTATATATTTATAGAATAAATGATAAAAATCACCATTTAAATATTCAGAGGATTAAAGCTGAGCTTTGGTTTAAACAATTTCTAAATATGAAATGAAAACTCACTTTTAATATCTGTAAATAATAAATATCTCACATTATATGCAACTGAACAGGAAGTAACTCAAACTTCCATTGAATTATGCACACGTAAACTCAGCTCTGCTTTGATCCTCTGAATATTTAAATAGTGATTCTTATCATTTATTCTATAAATATATAAATCAATAGATTTAATTCATTCCCTCATTTAAATTTACGTAAATATACTAAGTAATATTTACTGAGGCAATAACCTCGATAATATGCGTATAAAATGCGATAGTAGAGACCTCTACAGGTGTCTTAACCACAAGCTTACGCTATGGAAGAAAAGAGGGGAACCCTTCTTTACTGTAGAGGTCCCTACTATCGCATTTTATACGCATATTATTGAGGTTATAGCCTCAGTAAATATTACTTATGTAATCAATGTGCGTTTAATAAATTTATAATTGCAACTGTAAATATATTAAGTATATATAAAAACAAATGTTAAAATGGCAGGTCACATCATCGGTCTTTTAAAAAGTTTATTTATATATATATATAACCCATTGGAAGTTTCAGTGACTTCTTGTTGAGTTACATATAATCCGAATTATTTATTATACAAATATAAAGAAAAAAATATTGACGTCACCATAACTTTTTGTGATAATTGGAGAATGGAAAGATGGTTGCCCATTATACAAACCCATTTCCACAATAAATGTGAGAATCAATTAAATGATGAGAAATTGACTCTACTAATCTAAGCTATGAAAGAGTATGAAATAAAAAATAAAGAAAAGGAAGGAAAATGAAAGAAAAACACATAGAGAAGAAAAAACTGTAATACAAACAATACCTAATCTTCAATAAGCCAAAATCTTAACCCATAATACATCCACAGACAGACTCTAATTAAAGATTTATCGATTGTTAGCAGTTAGTTCTCATATTCAAAGGTCATTACACTATTCATTATCCATGGATTCCAATAGCAGCCTGAGAACAGATTCTAGCATTTAAAAAAAACATTGCAAGCACTCATACATTTTAATTTTACTTTAATAATAGGAAACATTTTTTTAAAACCTAATGCATGACTTCTATCAAGCTGTAAAATATTACAATAATTAAAAGAGATAGTTAACTTAATTATATGTGGCCAACTTTGATATCATAGTAAATTATAAAATTGTTACCATTTTCTTCAGAAACTCTAACAGTATTAGAACACTATTGTTTTTCTTCTATTAGATGTTTAGAAATCAAGTATGATATGCTTATGAAGAGAGACAGTACTGATTGTAAATATATTAATAAAGCAAATATCCTTTTATCAACAGATATGGATCTGGTTGAGATAAACTTTGGGAATTTTCAAATTACAAACCGCTTTATCTTTCTTATTGCATTGTCAAGTCCATATAATATTAATATCATTTATGTTCTTTCTTACTTTTACAATGCTTCATATAATTACAACCTACTATTGATGGTTTTGATTGCCCCAGCAATCTTTTTCAGAACTTCAACTTATATTTTCAGTTCTTAACTCTTTATCTTTGTTATTGCATTACCAAATCCATCTGAAATATAACCAGAAGTTCTGAAGAAGATTGTTTGGGCAATCGAAACTGCCAATAGTGGGTTGTAAGTATATGAAGCATTGTAAAAGTAATAAAGAATGTAAATGATATTAAAATTACAAACAGTTTTTAAGATTTTTTTTAGGTAGCCAGTCCACAGCTAATTCAACTATATATTCAGTTGGTAGATACATTGACGAGAGTAAAGAGTCCAAATTAATCTGAGTTGTCAATATACTGTGTGATATTTCTTGTTGGAGGTGTTTCATTATGTTTAAGTTTGAGCTTTATCTTTTTGCACTTAATTTAATGATCTTTTGGTTTATTATTTTTCACATTTCAACTTATTAAGTAGACTTCTAGAACCATCTTGCTTTTGTTTTTCGGGGTAAAACACATTAAAATTGCTATAACTGACTTTTTCAAAAGAAAATTCAAAGAGGTTTGAAGATGGCTTATCATATAAAACATAAGAAAAAATTAAATTAAAAAAACATATTGGACTAAGTGTAAAAAGTCAATTGATACATTAAATAAATGAACATGGTGACAACACAAAATAACAAGTGAACAGAACAAAATCTCCAGAGGAAAAATCACTATTGAAAATATTTTCTAATTAAAAATAAATTAGGGTTACCTAAACTATCATTTCATCATAAACACTTTAAACTTGTGAATAAATATATCCTCAAAATGCATTTCTGGCTGAACTGGTATTCTTCAGTTGGCCCAGACTAACATCTTTTCATATCTTTGTCAAGTATTTATAATTATAGAATTACTACAGCTTAAATTCACCAGTGCTAAATTTCGTGCATCTCTATATTTGTGACCATCCATTTTAGATAAAATAAATAAATCAATAAATTGCTACTAATCATTACAAGATAGGAATACCAGCAATGCATCTTGGGAATCATTTGCATTTTCCAAACGTGTTTATTTATGTATTTAAACTGTGTGTGTTGAAATAGAGATATATTAATTTTTAATTAAGTTTAAAATGTATATCTGGATTGAAAATAATAAATCTCTAACCTAATAAATCATTAGGAATAAGTGAATGGTGTCAAAAGTGTGAGTACCGGAAGTTTGACACCTGTAGATTAACTAGTAATTATTAGAGTTAATAATAATAGTTTCATAAAATGGGAATTTTCTCTTTGGAAATTTTTTCTTTAGCAAATATTTCTTAGAAAGAATAGATTAGATGAAACATGATTTGTGAAATTAAAAAGAAAATAATTATGATAATAATTTCATCCATATGTAAAAATGGAAATTAAATATATAGATGTAATATACATACATATAATCAAAACAATAAAACAAATTAAAATAGAAGAATTTGGATTAACAGGCTAACCCATCTGTTAAATATAATCCCAAAAAAGAAAAAGTAGAAAAATGAAAATAGAGATAAAGCATTAATACTAAGATTATTAATATCTGGGATAAATAGATTAGAGTGCTGTAATTAATTCGCGTCTGCTTACAAGTTCTGTTTTCTACATGAACTTTTCGATTAAAAATATTATATATTTGTTTAGAAAAAATAATATATATATAATTATTTTTTTAAAAAAATGCTTTTATTTAACTTGAGGAAATAATAAACTAAATAGTAGATTTTTTTTTTTTTGTTGACCCCAATTTTGGTTGTAAGGGGGAATTTTAAATAAAAATGTGGGACATCCATAAATTAATTAATTCAAACGGTAGTAGAGTATTTATATTGATCACAGATTTTTTTAATTTATGGATTCCCCTCATTTTTATTTAAAATTCTATCTAATAATTAAAATTGTGGTCAAAAAAAAAACATTTTTTTTTTTGCTTTTAAGTGCATTAAATTCATATTAAATAAAAATATTATATATATATATAACCATTAGAAACCAGTCAACACTTAGACAATTCCAATATAGATAACAATCAACAATTTTAAACTGTTGTCAAGGCAACCTCCTTTTAACAATAAAGGTGAAATCCGTCTTTATTAATGATCTAATATTCTTATATTGACACAAAAGATTGCAACTTGACCACAGAGATTGAAATTAGTGATATAAAGAAGTTTAAATAAACCTCTTTAAACAGATAAATATAACCTAATCTGAATGCAGATTAATAAATAGTCAGTTATAATATTACAAACTGTAATTATAAATATCAAATTGTGCCCAAAGTATTACTTAAATAATAAATGTAATAATGCTCAAAGTTAAATGAACATTATTACACATATATATATTATTTTTTAGGTTTAAGCATTTTGTTTTATGGTAGAAATAGATTAAAAATTGGTGCCAATATTTAACCCAAACAAACTGAAAGTAGAAGTTAAATAAAATTGATTTTATCTATAAAATCAGTTACAAGACTTTTATGAAGACAATGATTTAAAATGGCAACTTTCAGATAAACAATCTAAAAAGAAATTAAGATTATCTCCATTTCTTTTTCTGTCCATTTTAATTAATTGCAAATCACTTTAGCATTTTTTACTCAAATTAAATGAAAGTAGTTTCGCTAAAAGTCAATTTAGCGGCCACAACTATTTCATTCTCTACTTTAAAAAAATTAAACTATATTTTGTTTTCTGCCTATGTGCAGGAATTTGCATTTATTTTTTAAAAATTGAACTCTATTTTATTCATACTATGTAATTGTAAAGTATACCTAACTATAAATGTATTTTTTACATGAAGGTTAATATAAAAAAAATTAAAAAACTTACATATATTTTAGCTAAGTTATAAATTACTAAATTTTATTTTCGAAACAGAAACTATTAAATATTAATATTCACATGTCACAAAGCTTAAAATAATTTGCCAATGCACTTTATTGTTTGCAAGACTGATGTTAATGAATGAGTGGTCATAGACTGGTGTCATTTTTTCCGGGAAAAATGTGCTACATATTTTGACAAAAATCCAGCATTTGTCGGCGAATTTGAAGACAATGGTGAACCATGGATAGTGGAGATCAATGAGTCATATTTCTTTCATCGAAAACACCATAGAGGGGCAATGAGAGAAGGCCATTGGGTGTTGGGTGGGATAGAGAGAGGGTCAATAAATTGTTTTTTAACAGAAATCAGCTGCCATTCTGGAACTGCATATAATAACTGATGGCTGGTGAGAAAATATAGCAATATAAGCAGTCTAGATAATGGTATATTTTTTAACTCTGTCATCATCCACCAAGACAACTATTGACCCAGACAACAAACTTATCTTCACTAATGTGGAAAATATGTGGATGAAAGCAAAGCGTAAGCTAAAATACCAATTTGGTACCAGAAGAGCTTTGTTTTCATCCTTCCTGCAGGAATTTGCATTTAGGGGTATGCATGAAGATGCCATCATTTTCGGGAATTTCTTCATTATGCATAGCTCAAAACTACAGATAAAAATAAGTTTTTTAAAAGCTTTTTTATTAACCTTCATGTAAAAAATACATGTATAGTTAGATATAATTTACAATTACATAGTATGAAAAAAATATAGTTCAATTTTTTAAAAATAGAGGGTGAAATAGTTGTGGCCACTAAAAGTTAATTTTACCGTAGTTTCTTTAAAAATATAATGCCATCTATTCTGCATGACTAAAATATTTACAAAACTGATTTTAATGAAGCTAAAAATAAGTCATACATCATGTGACTTAATTTAATAAGCTTGTAATTATAAAAATTAAAGAGCATGATTACAAGCTTATTAAATTAAGTCACGTGTCGTATAACTTATTTTTAGCTACTAAAATAGCTTTTGCTTTTAAATCTTAATTAGTGTTATATTGCTAAGACTATTAATAGATGGTATGGCTGAATAATTCTCAGCCCCATATAGCTATTTGGGTTGGATAGCTGGGTTTGAAGACATATAGGTGTCTGAAAGTTTTAGATTGTTTATTTAAAAACTAACTATCAGATAAGTGCTGGCTTTTCCTAGCACCTCACTGAGAAATCCAAATGCAAGAAACCAGTCTGAGGATAGGGATAATTTCTAGATAGAGATTTTTAAATGCTTTCTCTTGTGGCATTTATCAATAAAACTTGTTAAAGCTATTGTACACTCTTTAGTTTTTTTATTTATTTGGATGCAGTTTGAAATGTGACCTTCCACCTCTAACTGGAGAATAATCCTGAAATATTGAAGTGATATATTGAATTGGCATTACATTCAAACACATGTTCCCAGTTTGATACAATCAGTGGGAAAAGGTTTAAAATCAGTTACAAAAAGATTTGATCCATCCATACAAAAAATCTTAAGTTAAACAAAAGTATTAAAAAAAGACGTGAATAAATGTTTTTTTATTGATAAAAAAATTCATTAAAGCTTTAATAATGAAAATTGAGCTACTGAAATATAACAGTAATTTATGCAGGTGGGAAAGGAAAGGTGGATTTGACGAATTATTACCAAATAATGATATAAGAATTGCATCTCATAGAATAAACCTTCTTTAAAATGGAAAATTTATGCACATTAATAAAAATGAAAACAGTAATATTATAAAAAACTTATTGATAAAATAATTAAATGTTGTTGCTTTTAAATATTAAAAAACTTACATAATTCCAACCCCTTGATTTCTTGGTAATCTAAAAAGAAAAAAATACAATAAACATTTGAGTATATATATATATAAGATTTGCAGCTATATATATATACCAGACCTCAAATTTTTAATATTTTAAATTAATTGTTATATTTTTTCTTCCTGTCTACTTGATAAACATATATGTTGAATTAAATATTTCCATTGATTATTATAATAAAGAATAAAAATGAGATAATATCCATGTAAACAGAGATAACATTTAGATTTTGATGTTGCCAAGAAACTATCAATTATTACTAATTAACAATCCCTGAGGCTAAACAAGGTTTTTCATTAATCTATAGTAATTCTTTTATTGGAGCTATTATAACTAAAATAACTTTTAAATAGCTTATTGCAATATAAAGGTCTTTCCAAAAGTATCTCATAGAAGAACAATAAAGAAGGCAGTATTCACCGAACTTGAAAACTGTTAGTTAGTTAGAGTTGAAGCAATTACCCATCCATGTTTTACCTGCTAACTAAAAATAACCAGATATCCATTTACTGACCAATATTGGAAGATTATTTGGGTTGGGTATGGAAATGCTTTCTAAATGAGAAGATTTCAAGCCTGTTGAAAAAAATTTCCAAATTCATTGAGTTAGAATTTGAACATGTTGAAAGCACAAAAAGTAGATGCACTAGCATTGCCCTATGAAGCCCTTATTTATATGTATATTGGTAAAAGGGGTAAAATAATCTCCAGGATAAGGACATCTCACAGAAGAATATCTATTTACCAGGTTAATCAACCATCTGATAATAAGAGTTTTTTTTCTTTTTTTGCAGTTTTTTTTATATGTATAATAGCTGGATATCCATTTACTATTAGGATGAGTAAGTTTATGCGATCTATTAAATAAAGTCTTCATCAGTTGGAAATTATCAGCTATTCAAAAAAATATATATCCAAGTTTCATATTTATTGATCTCAGAATGTTGTAATGCTATGATCTCATGCTTTGTATGTAGCTGGTGAATACTCGATTAAGGTAATATATAAGAATTTTTAGTAAAATGTTTTAGTTAGTATTGTAATATTATATAAATTTCTATTATATATATATATATATATATGAAATACTTTTTTTTGTGTATGTGTTGGTGATCAATACATAGATATTTATGGATTGCACATGTTAGTGAACCATATGGGAAAATATCAAATATAGAGTATCGACACTTGGGTAAGACATAACATTACATACATATCTTATCAGGCTACTGGTGATGATCAAACTAAGCACTCTAGTATTTAGAATAATCCTACAGCAGTATCTTTTTAGAGACCTGGTTACATTTCTAAATTTTCAAATCCTAAATGATTAAAGAAAAATTATAATCTGCCTAAAGATAATGCTGAACATCATATTCAGGAATGAAAGATATTCTACAAACATTATTTTAATTTTTCTGCATTTCTATCCATTTTTTCATGTTATTGTTATTATGTTCTAGCTAGATAAAATACAATCATTGAAGAATGGTAATTTCAAGCTCCCCATAGCTATCTACTCCATCTTATACAATTGATCCACATGGCACATACATGTGGAAAAGATAAATAATCTCCAATAAATAAGTATAGCAATACTAACGTTTTATATTTATACATTATTTGATTTGAGTAAAAACATTTGCTAGATATATGGTTGTCCTTTTGATAAACACTGGTTCTATTTTACTTATATTCACTAATACCCATGGAATTATTATTTACAGAATTACGAATTTTTCAATATATGACTATTACTTCGAATCACCCATGTTATGACATAAATGTTAACATGCAAAAAAATATATATTAGAATGAAAAAAGATATCCTTAAATTACTATCTTTATGCAAAATTCTCATCTTGAGAAAGGCAAAACTATTTTCTCCAAAATCGCAAAAAAAAAATTAAAAAACAAAACAAAAACAAAATTACCTCATATATATATATGGAAACTTCTTTATAAGTTTACAAATTATATAAACTTCAAATTTAGGCTTTTTAAACTTATATAATAACGTTTCTTGTATTATTAATTTAGAAGTTTTATGCACAGATAACAACAGATAATTTTTTTAAATGTCTGTAATTGAAATGGAAGTAATTATCTCCCACTAAGTTACCGTAACATCCAAAACACGAAAGAGAGAATGGTACAACTCTCTCTTAAGCCCTATTGTTATATAAGCTTAGTTTTTGACATCATTTTGAAATTATAGAGTACATTTATAACTGTTCCTAGCGCTTTGCAAGTCGATTGCATTAATTCATAAGTATTTATCACTCTGGACTGTAATAAGCAAATGGGAAGTTATCGGAGCTGTGAGGCATCAGATTACAACTTAAGGGTCCGTAATAAGTTTCAGTACGTCATCAACTTCTAGGAATTACATGACTAGAAAGAAACAGATGCATGCTGGTAACTTCATTGAGATATTGTAGAAAAGCTATAAGCACAAATGTAATTTGTCATCATTGCATTCGCTGAACAATACTATTTCATACCAAAAGGATTGCTTCTTTATTTCTGTAGACTAATGTTATGTTTTTTTCTGTGTTAATGTAGTCAGGGTTTATTCTTAAAACCAGCTGATGGACATTAGATATCCTCTTTCTTGTCCAAATTCGATATTTGTAGCAAAAAGCTTAAACTCTAACTTGTTTAAATAAAGGTAAGCACAGAAATCTCTACGAGTATTCTCTTTGAACAGGTATTTAGAGCTTTTCTATGCTGCCATCCATTTATCGGCTAAAAACATGTTTTCCAAAATTCATAAGCTAATTCACTAATCTGCGCAAAGTATTTTTTTCAAAACTGTATATTTGACTTTGCACCTTGTTTATTAGCTTATTTATTCCAAAGACAGTAAGTTGATTTCTAAATTGTAGCTTTGAATATTTTTAATATTACACATAGCGATTTATTTTTACATCATGGTTTTAATGGAAATTGAATTTTATTTAATTAAGCAATAAATTGTTACTTTTATTATCAGTCAAACACCTTAAATGTATATATTTGGCTCTAACTGACTAAATTTATTGTTGCAATTTTAGGCTGTGTGTAACTGCAAAAGCTGACCCTCCTTCTGCTGCAATGAAAGATGGAATTTAACTCGATGGTCTTTGCAAACATCCACTACAAAATTGATATAACTTGTAATGTTTATATCAATATTAAATATTATAATTATTTTAATTGTCATCCATAAGTAATTCTGAAAGTCATTTACACAAACCCTCTTTTGTTTTTCTTATAGAGCCAAAATGCTTCACATAAAGTGATGAAAACTATTCATTACTGACTAAATATTTGTACTTAACACACATATGGGTTTTATAAATTGATATTTATTAATTTAATGCATTTTATTCAAACTTTTTTATGACCATGATTCGGTAAGAGCAAATCTTTTAGTTTTGTTTTCTTAATTTATTTTCCTGCCTGTTTTTATACTAATCAAGTTTTAATTTTTGTACTGGAATTGTGATTTGATTCACAATCAATCTCATTACAGTTCAGTAAAATTAAGCTAGTTTTTTTCATATGTCATAGCATCGGCCAGGAAGGGAGCCCACGACACTTGCAAGGTGGCTGCGCTGACCTCTCGGCTACTAATGCTTGACTAAAATTAAGATAGGTTTACCTAAATGTCACAAAATCAGCAAATATTTATACTGGGAATTATGTGTTGTGCACTACATTTCTTAAAATGACCCCACTAGCTTTCAAAAAAAACAAGGCAATAAATTTCTCTAAATTGTTGGTAATCATTAATTTTAATGGTTTCATAATTACCACAGCCACTTGAAAACAAATGTGGACATTTAAACTGCAAAGGAAAAAAAAACCTCTAGAATTGAATTTTGCACTGACAATACAAACCATTTCTTGAAACATAAATACATCCACATATAGAACATGGTTCATTTTCTGCTTCCTTGATATTTTGTTGTCTTTTAATTTCTTTAGCAGGAAAATTTTTCTTTTTAAAACACATCATCATCATCACATCTAATTCCAACTCTCCAATGTATTTTATTTTTTGCCAAATCTGTCCAATGGAAATAATTGGCATTGCACTTTTTTGGAATGTCTTTGAGATAATCATTGTAACATAAACAGAATTTATCGCTTCCATGAAAACCATGCTTAATTTTACCATAAAACACTCTTTTTGCAAGTCTTGTATTATTTTTTTAAATTTTACATGTCCAGTTCAATGAAGGTGCCATATAATAAATTCTATAGTATTACAGGAGGCAAGCTGATGAATATATTGATTGATTTTATGATTTTGACAATGTGTTGCATCAATGTGTCTAAATAAATAAATTAGTTAAATAAAGGCTCTCTCTCTCTCTATATATATATTGAACCAAGTGGGGCATTTTATGAATTGTGTTCACTTACAGGGAGTAAACAAACTATGTATCATTTTAAACTCTTTAATACAATAAATTTATGAAGGCAAAATTACGAGACTTCTATACAAAATGTGATACAATATTTATTATTAACCCAATGCAATTTACATATTGCTCCACCATGGTCCCTTAGGTAGAGAAAAATAATGCCTAAAAGGCACCTGTAACCAAGCCAGCAAATATATATGTGAAATATATCTAACTGATCACATTTGAAGGAAACATTTTTTCGGCTGCTGAATTTAAACACCTATCATTCAAAGCACTTTTTTGTTTCGGAGTAAACTCTGGGTGCCAGTCAATTACCAAGGCAATTAACATGCTTTGAACAATGGCACTAATTCAGCACCTAAGATATCACAGACAAGTTCAGTCAAAAAATACTACAATAACAAAATTATTTCTTTAACTAATGGTAAAAGAATTGACCGACAAATCTATGATTAATTTAACTAACATTATTATTCTAAATTTTACTATTTTATATAATAGTAATAATAACAAGTCAGATGTCACATGACTTATATATAGCTTGCACTTACAAATATGTAAAATTAAGAGCGTGCTAATAGCTCTAAACAAGCTTTTTTTTTTTTATTATTTATGATAAATGCTACTACAAGAGAAGACATTCAAATCATTTTTATCTTGGATTGTCCCCATCCCCAGACCAGTTTCGACCTATGAGTCTCTTCAGTGAGGAGTTGGGACATTAGATTTAAAAAAACCAACTCAAGCAAAGCATTTATCTAAAAGTTAATTGTTAGAAGAAGATCTGAAACTTTTAGACATCTACATGTCTTTAAAGTCAGCTCTCCAACTGAAAAAATATATAGCCTGAACTTAATTCAGATACTCCATATATTAGTAGGCTTAGCCATTTAATTTAGCCAAAGCCACAACAGCAAAATAATAATAGTAATAATAACAAGTCAGATGTCACATGACTTATATATAGCTTGCATTTACAAATATGTAAAATTAAGAGCATGCTAATAGCTCTAAACAAGCTTTTTTTTTTTTTATTTATGATAAATGCTACTACAAGAGAAGACATTCAAATCAAAAAAAGCTTGTTTAGAGCTATTAGCACGCTCTTAATTTTACATATTTGTAAGTGCAAGCTATATATAAGTCATGTGACATCTGACTTGTTATTATTACTATTATTATTTTGCTGTTGTGGCTTTGGCTAAATTAAAAGGCTAAGCCTACTAATATATGGAGTATCTGAATTAAGTTCAGGCCCATATGATTTTTTCAGTTGGAGAGCTGACTTTAAAGACATGTAGATGTCTAAAAGTTTCAGATCTTCTAACAATTAACTTTTAGATAAATGCTTTGCTTGAGTTGGTTTTTTAAATCTAATGTCCCAACTCCTCACTGAAGAGACCCATAGGTCAAAACTGGTCTGGGGATGGGGACAATCCAAGATAAAAATGATTTGAATGTCTTTTCTTGTAGTAGCATTTATCATAAATAAAAAAAAAAAAAGCTTGTTTAGAGCTATTAGCATGCTCTTAATTTTACTATTTTATATAGAAACGTAATTAAATTATATGAAGATAATTACATATACAGACCCCACACATTCTTGATTTATGCAATAAAATATAAGAGAACATTAAATAAATACATGAAATTCATATGAGATCACAAAGCATTAATATATACATTTCACAAACACGCACATCAATAGTCCTTTATGCATGCTATAGAGTTCATTATTATTTGAATCTGGGATGCTATGGCTACTTTAAATGGAAAGAAGAAAATGTTATTTATTACCTAGGATTTGAACATGGATACTTCTTGCTGTTTGCTGCTTCTAATGAAAATATTTCTAACCGGTTAGATTTGAGGTTTTCTTGTGAAGATTTGATGCTTATTATTCCGAGGCATTTTTTTTAAGACAATTAGATATTGACAGTGGATTTTCAAGTTGTTAGGCAGGCATTTCTTTTTATGGGCAGATTGGCTGTTCCATTGGACTCAGGATAGAGCAACAGTCGTATGTTCCTAAAAGCTGCTCAACACCGCATGGTCTCTGATTCTGGATACATAATAGATTGGCTGAACTGCATTGAACTGCTCAAACTGTAGTCTGAACTGGGCAATCAACTGGACTGATTGTCCTATAAAAAAAACTGCACTATTTATTAGGATGACCTGTTGTCACTTTGGTATCTGCCAGCTATAGTTGTTATTGAAATTCCTTCCTTGTTTTTAATTGCATTTCTCTGATACACCTTTAACCCTGTTGTTGGAGATGTTAATTAGCAGCCATTACAAACTTATAGTTGTTGATTTTTGTTTAACTTAGTAGCCATCGCAAAACTTGTTGTTTGTAGATTTTTAACTTAGTAGCCATCGCAAATTCTGTGTTTTACATTTTAATTTTCTATATCATTTTTAATATTTAACATGCACATATTTGTTTTATCAACATGCACACATTTATTTTACTATTCCTTATACTTACAATAATTCTCAATTAACACACATATATATTTGCATTTCTTTAAATTATGGGACAAGACTTTTTTTTTAAAATTAAATGCAAAGAGATAATATAAATCTTTTATGTAAATAAATCATTTTTTTATAGCACGATGTTTGTAAACTGCAATATTTAACACAGCATTACGCTGTTGCATATGCGCTTTGAAGATTTTAACTATAAATGAATGAATACTAACACTCAACCACATGATAAAGTCTTTGGAAAAGACAGAATGGAAAAGATTTATATTTTAAACTGATATACTTTTAATTTTTTCCCATTCCAATTAATTACTTGTACTTTTATTTCAAACTACTAGTTATAGAAAAAAAACTCTTTAGACTTTTATTCTTAACATTTTAACTTATATAAATAACTCTTTAAACTTTTAACTCTTTCTTTAAATGAGAGGTTTTTATTTCAATCATTTTTAGACAAAATTATTATATGTACCAATATGATATTGGTACAATATATATACATATATTAAGGACAATAATGTGCAAGGTTAAATGGGTTTATAAGTAATCATTAAAAGCTAATCAACACTTAGACAATCCCAATATCATTAACAATCAACAATTTCAAACTGTTGTCAAGGCAACCTCCTTTTAACAAACTCTTTTATTTTAAGGAGGGAATCCACCTTTATTGTTAAAAGGAATTTGCCTTGACAACAGTGTGAATTGTTGATTGTTAATATTATTGGAATTGTCTAAGTATTGAATGGCTTTTAATGATTATATATATATATAATTTAGTTGTAATAGTTATTTCTCTGTAATGAGATATCTTTACACTTGTTAAAAGCAGAAATAGCATATTGACATCTATGCTATATCTCAACATATAATTAAAAGATACTAGGAATTTTTGTTTCATCATTAGCTGATACAAAATGCCAATTTTTTTAACATTAATTACTAAATAAAGTCTCTATACATTGCATTCAAAACATTAAGCATATTCTGTAGATCAACTTTCCAACTGGAACAAATTCACAATCATTAGCATATTGTAAATCCAAAATCCAAGAAGATGAGTTTTGTTTTTACTTTTAATTTATTCAAATTAAAAATTCCATTGTCTAATCTGGATTATATCTTGATTTCTATCTGATTTTGATACTTATAAACAATTTCAAAGATCAGTCCTAAAAATCAAAAATAATGTTGGAGCAAATGCACATCCTTGTTTAACACCAGTTTTCATTTTCAATTTTTATCTGTAGTAATAATACTTCTCATTCCATCTTGTAAAAGCTATGTAATATGAATAAATCTTTTGATTAGCAGCCAATTAATTTCAAATAATACCATAGATATGATCAAATAATTGAACCAAATATTTTAACCAAATAAACAAAAGCAATATATAAATCATTGTTTTGTCATTTTTCTGGAAACAAGACTATGTCTGCAAAACTTTTTGATTTTTCTAAACTGCATTTGGTCTCTGGTAATCTTTCATATATAACTGGAAGCAATCTGCTCAACAACAGTCTTGAAAGTACTTCATATTTCATGACAATTATTACAATCTTGTCTATTCCTTTTATTTTTAAAATTGGAACAGTAGAAGCATTCTTAAGATTAGGACACAATTTCATAAATCCATATATTCCTTAAAAATGTCCAATATTTTTAAAACTAATATATAACCAGATATTTTTAAACTTTTTTTTTCATATGTCAAATGTATTGGGAAGCGAAACCAGGCTAGCTGCTCAGAAGGTAGCTATGCTAACCACTAAGCCACCAATGCTTGACAGATATTTTAAAACTTTTCGAGTATTTCATCAGGATCTGCAGTCATTCTATTTCTAAGGTTATAAAGAGATGTTTGATTTTACTAAACTGGATCATTAAAAGTTGTTATCTCAATTTTTGTATCATTATTCAAAAGATGATTAAAATATTTGTTCCACCTGTTAAAAATATTATTGTCATCATATAAGAGAGTACCATTGTTGATTTAATAGAATTTTAATGCTATTTATCAGGTCCATATACTGCTTTTAGTGCTTCAAAAAAGATCTAGAGTGACTATGATCGGTGAATGTCTGAAATTTGCTACTACATAATAATAATAATAATAATAATAATAATAATAATAATAATAATAATAATAATAATAATAATAATAATAATAATAATAATAATAATAATAATAATAATAATAATAATAATAATAATAATAATAATAATAATAATAATAATAATAATAATAATAATAATAATAATAATAATAATAATAATAATAATAATAATAATAATAATAATAATAATAATAATAATAATAATAATAATAATAATAATAATAATAATAATAATGGGGACAATAATATTGATTATTGTACTTAAATTCAGAAAAAAAGTTTTCTATTCATATGCTTTTGTAATATTTAGGCTATTCTCTTTTTCCTTATCATATTTGTAATTGGTTTGCTTTAATGTTTTGAACATTGGCTAAGTAAAAGTTTCTTCCATAAGGAAATTTTATTAACTGTAGCTGAATGCACTTTCAGCTGATGAAGTCAGATTTATAGCTGGCTTCACCAGCCAAAGGCCCACTCAACTGCAGTTAATAAAATTAACTTACAGAATAAATCTTTACTTAGCCAATGTTCAAAATATTAAAGCAAATCATATGTTTTTGTTAAATACAATTTTTAAAATGTTTCAGCTGTTTTAAGCAGACATCTTCAGCTTACAAAAAAAAAGCTTAGTTATTTGAGAAACACAATAAATTTTACTGCCCTTGTTTTCTATTTGAATATGGATGGACATTATCTTGCCATGAACCAAGTATTATAAGATTAATAAAAATGAACCTAAATTTAATATTATTAGAATATCAATAAGCTGATTATATAAATTATTATTCTAAGTTTTATAAAATTAAAATTAATTTATCATTATTATTATATTAATAAATTGACTATATTTATAATAAATTAAAATGCAATATCTATCTATCTATCTATCTATCTATCTATCTATCTATCTATCTATCTATCTATCTATCTATCTATCTATCTATCTATCTATCTATCTATCTATCTATCTATCTATCTATCTATCTATCTATCTATCTATCTATCTATCTATCTATCTATCTATCTATCTATCTATCTATCTATCTATCTATCTATCTATCTATCTATCTATCTATCTATCTATCTATCTATCTATCTATCTATCTATCTATCCCACCACCCCCCCCTATCTATCTATCTATCTATCTATCTACTCATCTATCTATTTATCTATCTACTCATATATCTATTTATCTATCTACTCATTTATCTATCTATATATCTCTCTAATCTATCTGTCTACCTGCCTATCTATTTATCTATCTATCTATCTATCTACCTACCAACCTACTTACCTATCTACCTATACCTATCTATATACCATTTATCTATCCATCTATCTACATATATATAATCTGTCTATCTATTAATCTATCTATCTACCTACATATCTACTTACCTACCCATCAATCTATCCATTTATCCATCTATCTATCTATCTATCTATCTATCTTTCTATCAATCTATCTATCTATAACAGTATAATTTTCTTTTGCATTAATTCAAAATATTTTTAAGAAATATCTCATTTTAATAATTTATTCTTACTTGAAATAATTTAATAAATATTTAAGCAAGATTATTAAGAATTAATGAGGTATAGAATATTTTTCATTTTTAGTGCTTAATTATACCTACAAACTGATATTTAATGAAACATTTTTTAATAAATTATTAAAAATAAACATAATAAATTATTAAAATAATTTTTTGAAACATTCAATATTATAATATAAAATATATTGGAATACATCCACAAATGATTTTTTTTAATTTACTATAAATTTCCTACAAGTATAGGCAATGTACTATACTGACCCATAATTTTATGTTAAAAAGTGCATTTTTATGTAATTCAAGCGCAAACTTGTATCTATTTTTTTTTTGTCTACAATTATTTAATAAAAAGATTGTTTTATGCACTTTTTAAAATATAATTTGTGTTTATTTACTACTCAACAAAAGAAAAATCGACAAAATAATACAGAATATAAAAATCATTACATCATAACTGTTCTCCTGTTATGAAATGCTAATCCTGTGGGATTTATCCCAGTAATAGATTGACAGACTCTATCACTTTATATTAGCTTGGCTCTTTCATTTACACTACTTGAATATCATGTGATCCCCTGGACAACAAACTATTCAAACTCTTACTTACTTTTATCCAATAACAGATGAGTTCTCATATATTCTATGGTCTACATATACACAGTACTTCCCATTAAATGAAAAAAAAAAAAACACCAATTGATGAAAAATAAAATGTCCATATTTATTAGTGAAGTTACAGACAGAAGTATATATTAAATAAATAAAATGATATATTTTGCAATAAAATGTGTATTACATAAAACAAAGTAAAAGAGAATCCATGCATAAAATTTGTGGAAAATAAGCAAAAGGTTACTTAATATACTTTTAGAGTCATAAATCCAACAATATGTGCAAATATTTTATTTTCTATGAACTTTAATTTTTACAGCATCAACTTCCAAATTCGTTGATTTTTTTTGTTTGTTCACTTTAATACTTTCATATATTATGAATGGTTTTGTTTTTAGAATTTCATTTCTTATAGATTTGCACTCAGTTCTCATACCTGTTTTTCACTTAAAACATCTACCACTATGGATTATATTTTGTTTTGGTTAATTTATTACACATTTTTTTCATATTATCTTTCACTTTGTTTTATTTAATACCGTTTCTCCTTCTTTTTTAAATAGATCTAACCATAAATTCAAGAATAAATGTGGACATTTTACTTTTTATCAATTGTTTGTTTTTGACTCATATATGATCTCTTACAGATCTTTAACACCTTTTCATATTCTATTTTTTTAAGCTTCATGATGTCCTTTTTGATTTTTTCAAATCATACAACTAAAATTCTCATAAATTTTATCTAATAATCTTTTAACTTTCATTAACTTTTCACTGGTCTGTTAGAACACTCACAGTAATTTTGATATCATTTCTAACACTCATTTTAGTAAGGTTATACATTATGACATAGAAGCTATAGGTCTATAGAGCTATCTTCACTGATGACTTCATATTATTTGTGCATTTTTGTTTTTATAATCAGCATATAAATGTTGCCCTTAATATGGCAACTTTACTCTCTAACTAATAATAACTGGATAACCATTTACTCATCCATATTGCTATGAGGATTGGATATGTGATGGTAACCTAAAATAAAAATCTAAAATTTGTTTACAATTTAGAAAAAAATATCATAATTTATTTAAGCATGTTTGATGAATATACAAATCATTGCAACACAAAACTCTTTTTTTTTAAAATAGTATATCATTTTTCAAATCTATCAATTTTATTATGAATGAACATTTAAGCATCCTCTATGAACTAATTATGAAACAAAATTAAAAGATGTTATATATAAACGGACAAAATCCTAAATTGTAAACCATGACAATACAAAATACATAGATTTGGTTTTAAAAGGACATCCTTCATTAACCACACTCGATCCTAAATATTACTAAACACAAATCAGAATAGATTTGAAACTTATTTATTTTATGCAGATTTTATAAACATTTAAAATGAAAAATGAATTGCACACCCTGTAATATAATTTAGGATAAATAAACATTCATTCATTTTTACTTTAACATCTTAAAATTTCTTAATGCTCTTTTAGTTATGGTTGATTAGATTTTAGTAATGTCAGATTGATGTAGATTTAAACCTTCATAGTCACCTTGGGACACAATGCAAATTGGAACAACACATAGATTCAGCACTTATAAATTTATAAGTTTATAAATGTTTATAAAATATTCATTTATCATATGAAATTGTTATTTGGTTATTGGAGGAGGAGAGCTGAGTGTTTTTAAGAGCTCTGATGATGACTGCTGGACAGTTGAAACTGTAGAAAAGAGGAGATAAAATAAATCATATGTTAAACTGCATTGTAAAAATTAAGGTGTATATGATGTATTATATTATGAAATTGTAAACTAACAAAATAGAAATATGTAAAACAATTTGTCTACTTCAAACTGCCATAAAGTTGATTTAACAAATGAATACCTGAATGTAAATAATTATAACTGTATTGCATTTTTTCTTTAAGTATATTTTGTATTTTACTTTTTTTCTTTCTTATTTTGTTTAGCTCTTACTACTTTTTGAATAGTTTTGTTCAGTAAAAAAATAACTTTAGAATAATTAGTTGCCTAATTAATTAATAAATAAGTAATATATATGTTTTTAAAAATATAGTGAAGTATCAATCCACCGGATACACAGATATCAATTTTTGATACCCATCATCTTCTTTCCTTAGTTCAGAATTCTGAGCCATAAAAAATATGTTATAAAAATATGCATCCATGGTTTTTAACTGCCATTTTTTGGCATTTTTAAGTGGCAAGTCATGATCAACACAATATTTATCTGCATTGATGCTTTTTAACATTATTATTGTATTAAAAAAATAATGATAATAACAATAAGATATTTTCAATCACTGTTAACTTTTATAATTAAATCACTAAACATCACATGATTACAATCTATTGATTACTCTGGCTTCCACTGATGGCGCTACTGTGTGGAGAATTTGCTAGATAAATATTAGGAATTTGTTAATTGAATGTAAATGCTTGAAAACAGAAAGGGTACATATAATAAAGTTATGAAAGAATAAATATGAAAAAAGTGATTATACAGAAAGTGAATTATTGGTTTTTATGCTGGGTTTGGGAAAAGATAAAGGGGATTTAGATATACAGGTTATAGAGTTGACAAAGATTATGTTGTGGAAATGGGATGGAGCAGACTATGGGAAAATTTAGAGTGGGGAATGGAAAATAAAGTGGCTAACAGGTTTATCTGAGCATAATTGCTGAGATATTCTTGACTTCGTTTAAGGAGAAGCCACAATACATCACCTAGAGATTCCTGATTCCGTTTAAGGAGTAATCACAGTGCATCACATCATATCACATTACTGTTTTAACTTTTATAATTCTGAGTTACAGCAATGGCTTCTTTCATTATTTTCTTTTACTTTAAGAAAACTAATTAGAATCCTCTCTCCCCTCAACTCTTTGTTATTTTATTATAAGGTTAAAAAAATATTTTTTGTTGATATTAATCTTTTATTAAAAGGGAAGAGGGTTTATATAAAGACAAAAACAAAATTTAAATATATATAACTTTAATACAAATAAAATACCCGTTAATTAAAAACTATTGTAAAAATAATAAATATAATGAAATTTAACCAAAAGTCCTTCGGTAGATTGAAAAACTGTATATAAAAGTTAATTACCATTATTTTTATTGTTACATACATAACTTTCTGTTAAAAGTTTAATGTCTTATGCAAATAAAGATCTTTTTTTTTTCCACTTCTTATAGTAAATTAATGATTAGTTAAGATTATTTGTTTAGAAAATATAATGACTATACTTAATTAATATTAACTCTAATTTTTAACTATATAATTATATATTATTATTATATATTATCTGAGTTCATCCATAGTATGATTTATAGTACTAAAGTACCAACATTTTGGCTGGGTTGCATCAGCCATCAACTGGATAATGAATGTTATACATAATAAATATTATATATAATACACATCCATTTAGCAAGTAATAAATAGGAAATGTTTTGAATTGTGATATCTGAATTGTACTTAAAGCTATAATTCAGTTATGCTTTCTGTTTAATGTATGTTTTAGTCAATAACTATTAAATTACTTCTTATCTATACCTTTTAACAGATTTATGACCAACCATTTATATATATATATAGTCAAATTATATTTTTATCTCAGTGCATCTTTCACTTTAGCTCAATTCTATCGCAACCATCCATCATCCCAGAGGTCAGGCCAACCTCCTATACTATAAATATATTAGAAACATACTTTATTCAAGTAGTCCATACTTAAGCTTAACTTCGTATAATATATATTTTAAATATTTTTCAAACTTTCTATTCCATCACACATTAGTGAAACATATAATCAAAGACATGTAAAAAAGATTAATGATCCCCAAGATGCATATTTCATGCTGAACTAGCACTCATCAGTTGGTCCAAATCATAATCTCTTACACATATCTTCATTATTTGTTCAGGGTATATATATAATTATATAGAAAATTACTCTAATTTAATTGACAGATTTCAAATTTTCTGCACTCACAACTTTGATACAAACCATTTTATGGAAATATATTAGTAACTTTTACTAGTCATTTATTAAGCTAGATATTACCTTTAACCTGAATATATTATTTGTATCTGACTTAGTGAATAATATATATATATAATAAAGAGCAAATATTTCTAAACAATCTTATTTTATCCCCAGACCGTTTTCGAGCTATGGCTCTCTTCAGTGAAAAACAATGAATTAAGTGTTTATTGTATTTATTTTTATAATTGTTAATATTTGTAAAACTGTATTGTTGATTTACAAACACACAATGACAAAAACAATAACATTATTTTTCTTTTTTTAAAAAAATATACTTATTTAAATACTGTTTTACAGTTAGAAAGTAAGACTTGTGAAGTGCTTTTTTTTGGAGTGCTGGTCTCTGTGAAACAAAAACTTGGAGACTGAGAAAAAGGCTACAGAGACATAACTTGCTGGAGATGGGGATAGAAAATGTGTATTGAAAAAAATTATTTAGAATATAGAGGTGTTGAAAATAGAAAATAAAAACAGATTAGTCATATTCTTAGAAATGGAAATATTAGGAAGACCAAGTTGAAAAAATTATGAAGGGTTACAAAAGAAGATTAAAAATAAATGACCCTCCCCCAAAAGGTATAACTAAACACCTTTTAAAGAAATGATAAAAGTACTTAGAGAAACTCAGAGAGTTGATTTGCAAAGCAGAATTGTGTGTGTATATATATATATATTATTTTAAGCTTAAAAGTTCTATGTAAAAGTTTACTATTAAAAATGTGTATCTTCCATTAACTGCCTATTAATGCAATCATAACTATCTTCATTGATCACATTTATCAAATCAGTCTATTGTCTTCAATCTCAATTAAATGTCCAAGTTTTTACTCCATATAAAGCAACTCTCCAAAACTCTTTACAAACTTTATTTTTTAACTATAAAATTATTATTATTATTATTATTTTAAACAAATAAATAAATGATTATTTTGCATTAAAAATATTTTTGTCAAGCATTGGTGGCTTAGCAATTAGCATAGCTGCCTTCCAAGCAGCTGGTCCGGGTTCACTTCCCGGTCAACGCTTTGACATATAAAAAAAATAACAACATTAAAAATATTGAATAACAAATTTAAAAAATTAGAAATTAGTAAAAAAGAAATTTTAATTTTTAATTCATATAGCCATCACTTGGAGCAGTGATCACAGAATGTCACAAGAAAATAACTGCTACTATTTTTACACTATGATTTTAGTATAAGCCTAAAATTTATTAGTCAATATCAAAAAGAAATTGTATCTTTTTCATTTACTTTTCATCACAAGAGGACTGAAAAAAATTTAATATATAACCATAATGTTCAAATAATGTATCATAGGTATATTCATATTCTTAAAAATATTTGTACTATATGTGTACACATATATGTTAATAATGTAGAGTAATCTAGTTTATCTTTCTCAATTATTTTTGTTGATGTCTTAATGTTACTACATACTTTTTAAATAATGTGTTATAAGTAAGTGCATGTTGAATTATACAATATTATTAATGAAATTTAAGTATCCACAAGAATATTTGGAGCCAAATGTTTCCAATATAGAAATCTTACATTATTTTACGAAGTTTTAGAAAATTATTTATTTTTAAATTTATATATATATCAATCTCTCATATGTTATTCATTATCTTTGTATTTTGTACAATGTTTTTTATTTATTTCAGTTTTTGTGTAATTAGTTATGTCTTAACTGTACTTTGACTACATTGATGGTAGCCATCTCGGAGGTTAATTATCTTTGTAAGTTTTTTAATATATATGTATAACCAGTCATAATCATATAAGGAAGGTCGTTTGTGTGTGGCTGCTAATATGTTAAATATATTTATTTAAATGCTAAAGTTTTAAAATATTGTTTAAAATCACATGATCACCATTCTCTATACTTACATAAGCTGTTATAACAGAGGCAAAACTTTCCATACAATAGAAACACCCAGTGCAAGCCAAAGTAATCAATAGATGCAAAAAAGTTTGTGCATAAAATCCCTATCTAGTGCCTACTCATACAATATTTCCAGAATGGCTGGTAGAGGGTTGCATTAGATGCAAAGATCTAGTTTCAGCACTCTCAGATTCTGGCTCCTCACTCATGAAAGCCACAAGCTAGAAAGTAGCCTGGGGATATTGTATGAGTATGTATTTGGTAGGAATTTTATGCACAAACCTTCTTGTATCCATTGATTACTCCAGCTTGCACTGGGTGGCACTACTGTATGGAGAATTTTACCTCTGTTATTGTTTAAATTCATTAACAACTCATAGAAAAAAGTGAAAAAATGGTACTTATTTCAGTATTAGATATATAATAATTTACTCATATTATCTTATTTAATCTCAAAATAAATATTAATTTTGTTTAAAAATAATCACATTAAAATATGTTTACTATTAACAGCAAAAAAGATAAACTGATTATCAGATTAAATCATAGTGTAAATATTAATGCAATTTAGTTTCAACAATTTAGCTTTGCAAACAAAAAAATGCGTAACAAAATGGCTTTACTCAAATATATCTACTTAATTGTAATTACCAAAAGTTTTAATATATATATATTGTAACTGGCATTCATGCCGTTACATTCTAATAAATATAAATAAAATTAAAAATAAAAGTTCACAGATAAAAACTTTTTTTTTTTTTTAAATTAAAAATTGAAAATTAAAAGTCATCTAAACTTTATACATATATAAAATCGCACAGATGAAAAATTATTAAAGGAAAACTTTATTAAAGAAAAGAAAGTATTTTAAAACTAAATTTTCAGAAAAAAAAAGAACTTAAAAGATTTAAAGATAAAAAGAATGTACAATAATCCAATTAATTTTAATGTGTAAAATGGAAATGATTATTTTAATTAGTCCAAGTGAACTAGCCTTTGGGCATTTCAAAATGTATAATTAAAGGTTAGATAGGAGAAAAAAAACAATGGGAACAGAATGGCCAATAAAAGAAATCCCTCAGGAAATGGACCTCAATGAAAAGACCCTCATCGTCACGATGTAATGTCCACTGGATCCGAAAGTTTACAATAAAAGGAAAAGTTTGGAAATAAAAAAAGGATAGAGATGTGAAAGCAGAGGTGTGCTTATATGTGTTAGTGCAGAGAGAGTTGAAGGAGAAGGGATTGAAAAGATGCACTCTTCAATCCCTTCAGTTTTGCTAAAAAGAAAGAGAAATGACCAATTGTTTTCCTATATTGAGGACCACAGGACATCAGGGCCCAGAAAAAAACAAAAAATACCAGCTACAATAAAGGACCAATGGCTAACTGCATACTAATCTTCTCAAGACAGCGTGGGAATTCACGTTCCAAATTACAAGCAACTAGAAAATATGGACTTTTTAAAACTGTAAGAACTTTAGATAATTCATGAACATTAAGTATAAAACTTCCCCGGTATTTCAATTATAGCAATAGTATTTCCTATCTGGCCAAACTAAATTATTTATTAATTATTTTTATTAAATGTATTATTTTTTTAAAATCATTTCCATTAATTTATTTTTTCCGTTCTTTTAAGTTTTTATTATGATTTTTTTTTTTGTTAAACTAAACTTAATTAAATGTATAATTAGTCGGGTGTGTATGGCTGCATAGATTTGTAAAGTTATATTAGTTTAAGGGAGGGTTAATCTTAGGTTATTTGTTTAGTAGTTAAATTGGGTTAATCAGTTGGATATATTGGTGTAATTAGTAAATGTGGTATGAAGGTCCGCTATGTGCAGGATCACATGATACACCACACTTGGGCAAAATAAGTCCCATTTCGTAATGACCATCAGAAGCAGATGTATTCCCTGCTCCTTGGATCACCCCTTTAACCTATGGAATGGGATAGTAAGATGGCAAAAAGGACCGCAATCCCTTTCTATGGAGTTTTTTTTTATTGTTCTTCTCGCCAGACAGATGTAACATTCCTGTACTGGACGAGAGACAATTTCCTCTCTATACCATGCTGTTCAGATGTGGATTCCCGACAGTATGGCATTGTGCTGTTGTATTCATGCTGCATTGAATACATTGATGTATCAGATGGATTGATGTTAGTTTGACTGTGAACTTTTTGCCTAAGGTTAAATAAGGGATAGAATATTTTCTTTTCAAATGCAATCTTTGTAGTCTATCCATACTCAACACTACTAAAATATTAAATTCATCTGTGCAAACTTTTTAAGTTGTAAATTAAAATCTAAAGTAAAGTTATAATGTTTATAAAAAAAAAGAATTAAGGTTAGACTAAAATAATTTTAAATTTATATATGTTTAATAAATATTTGTGTGTGTTATTACTGGCAGTGGCTTCTCTTATTTTTTTTTAATATTGAAAATATATTTTAATAAATTATATTTCATAAATCTCTGTCTCCATAAGCTAGTTGCATGGGCAGATGGTCATAATGAAACATATATAAAAATTGGATCTTTAACTTATGTATCTGCCTACTATATAAATTTTCCAGGTTCAAATAGCCTGGTGGTGCCCTGTATGGCAGATACGGTAAGACACTTCATCCCAACCATTATAATATATATATATATTATAACGATTCAAACGAAGTGGGAGATCGCATCGCACCGCACCGCACTACCAAAAGGCGCCATCTAGGCATTTGTGCCTAGAAAAATTTATAAAGTAGGCAGATAAGCGCTGTTAGGATTCCACTTTATTTACATATTTAGATCGTTAGCCCATTGTCACTAGCTCAGCGGAGACGCCGAGATAAAAATCTATAAATTTTATATCTTAAATATAAAAGAATAAAATAATAAAAGCCACTGCCAGAAATTAACACAGAAAAATATTTATTTACGCACATATAAAATCATTCTAAATTCGAGGAATAAGTTTAACATTTAGATTTTTATCTTAATTTTTAATTTTACATTTAAAATAGCTTGCTATAATGTTTAATATTTTATTTAGAGGGTCGAGTATGAATGGATTACATAGGTCTGCATTTGAAAGGAAAATATTCTTCCCTGATTTAACCTTAGGCAACAAATTTTGCAATCAACTGGCACCAATCCATCTGATACATTCATGTATTCAATGTAGCATGATACGACAACACAAAATACTATATTGTCAGGAATGTACATCTGAACAATAAGTAGAAATAGAGAAGACATTGACTCTCCACCAACAGGAATGTGACATCTGTGGGCAAGTAGATCAATAAACTAAAAACTCCATAGGAATGGACTGCGGTCTTCTGCCGACTTACAAACCCATCCATAGGCAAACAGAGGGTGTGTGGCGTATATCTATAATCCTTCCCGTAGCGGATCTCATACTACATCTACTAATTACACAAATATATCCAATCCATTGAACCAATTCAACTACGAAATGAATAACCTAAGATTACCCTCCCTTAATACAACTTTACAAAACTATATAGCCATTCGCGCCCGACTTAATTTTAACATTTATATACGTTCGCACAGATTTGTTTAAAAATGTTGGGTATAGATCGATTACCTAGATTCCACGGTCAAAAACATTTCAAAATAAACATAAACGATCAAAATACAAAATTATTGATACCGACAATCGCAGAGGGAAACTTATAAGTAACCCAATAGTATTCACCATAAGATACTTGCGTTGTCACCAATAACTTAAAAGACATCCAAATAAATACATTTTAGATACTCACCGTAAGGTATCATTATTTATCGAATGTCTATATATTTTGATCAAATATGAAAACCAAAATATAATTAACCACAAACGAATCCATGCAAGCGTCTATAAACAACTTAAATTTCATACATTTAAAATTTAAACAATAAATAATTTATACAATTAAAATAAATGGAAATGATGTTTGTCCATCGGAAAACATATAAAATTAAACATTATTAATTTGATTTAAAAACTTACAAAAGTCAGATAAGAGTCCGTTTTAACATTTAAGTTGGCTTGTTTATCAATTTGTAAAACTTGATGAAAATTCTTAATTGATTTTAATAATTGTTCCTTTCATATAGCTTATGGAATTCCCGCGACGCCTCCGTTGGAAGGTAATGTTCTGGAGATGGCAATAGCTGGTTCAAGGTATCACAGTCTTTTCATTTTTTTTTTATAGAGAGTGTGGTATGTGCGTCATACCACATCTCTCAAACACAAAACGCTGGAACTGTCAGAAAAAACTGTATTTCCCTTTTTATATTATCCAGCAGGATTCCATGAACAAAACGTCACTAATCTGTTTTTTCGTTATGGTCCGGGCCAAGGCTTAGTGCTTCCATTTGTCAAGCTAAAATCTCTTTCTTCTCTTATCTAACTTTCCATCTGACTTTTAATTAAACAGCTTTTAGATAATTAATAAACAATCATTTCCTTTTATAGATTACAGGAATTAATTAATACCTGTTTTTATTTTAACTTACGTTATTTTTTTATTAAAATATTTTTATATTTCAATCTTGTATTTTTTTATTTAAAAAAAATACATTCAAATACTTTTTTTTTTGTTTATGAAAAAAAAAAAAATTTTTAAAGTTTAACATCTGTGCGAATGTATACACGTTTAACAATGTTTTAATTTTAGCGTTTAGTTTTTTACTTTTATTTGCGAACTTTTAAGTTTTTATTTTAAATTAATGTAACGACATATTTATATATCATTACAATATATATATAAGGCCTATACTGATTATTATTTAGCCCAATGCTAAGAGATTTTTTCATCTTAAAAATACCAAATCTTTTTTTTATTTGTGAATATATACTACAGAGATTAAACAAAATTATGGGAACACTTATTATATTGGTGTTGTATTATTGATATTACATAGGTAAAAGTGGAAATACATGCCAGCATAACATTTTTAATTGTCCTATATATAAATCTGGGAAAGTGATAAAGCGTATCTCTCAGAAAGTTGATATCAGTTTTGTAATGCTACGAAAAAAATAGTGGATTTGACTGAGTCTAAAAAGGATCTATTTATTACTAACTAAGTGCCTACTCTTTTAGTATTTCAAAACTGTCAACTGTTAAATAGTTTATAATTAACAGTTTTAATAGTAAAAATTGCATTTATGAAAGTTAGAAAAATGAAAACTACTAGAACTAGATATTATTAAAAGATCATAGTAAACAAAAAAGGACCAAAAACAATGAATTAAATATCAATATACCATTATGCACTCAATCTATAGTAAGATTTAGAATGTTGGAATGAATATACTATTAAGATTCAGAAATAATAGTGTTATAACCATAAAGAGTATTAAAACAGGAAAAACTCTCCATACAGTAGTGCCACTCAGTACAAGCCAGAGTAATCAATGGATGCCAGAAGGCTTGTGCATAAAACCCCTATCTAGTGTCTACTCATCCAATATCCCCAGACTAGTTTCTAGCTTATGGCTTTTGTCAGTGAGGAGCCTTGGATCTGAGAGCACTGCACTGAGTGGCACTACTATATGGAATCTTTTGCTTGTTTTAATAATAGTTGTGAGCAAGTATAAAAAATGGTGATCATGTGATGTGAAGACTGTTCTACGTATGAATGGGAGTATACCACAGACTCAAACTAACCATTATGCTTTTTTCAATTACTGAAAGAGTTTATCTTTCATAATCACCAAAAAAAAATTAATCAAACTAGCTTTTATCTAAACAAATCATTTTATTTTTATTTTTAGCTTTTATCTGTAAATACCATAGTAAAATAATTATGATTTATGTAGTAATATCATGGTATCTCTTTGATTCAGTCATTATCCTGCATGAATATGTCATTGTAATTGACTATTTTAGCATTTTTCATGAATTAGTTTTTGTCAAGCTTGTTTCCCACACACCTCTGTCTTCTTTAGTGTTGATAAAACTCCAATTCTTAAAGTTTATGCAGTTAAATGTCAATTTAAAAAAAAAAACATAATGATGTTCAACATCTTCTATGATCACTCAATCCCATAATTTTAAAATATTATTGTACCTCTCTGTGCCATTTTTGAACAGTAAGTGACAGATTAATATCCTCTATTCATATTTCTTAAAGAATTCTGCCTTTTTTGTGTGTGATAAATGGCTTAACATTTATTTATACTATCCACTGTTCAAAAATTATATAATTACACTATAAGTAGAATAGAAGCAAATTTTGACTGAAATAGAGATTTGTACCATATTATTAAATATTACAAATATGCATTATATTAAGTCATTGTGAAAATAAATATAAGATATATATAATATCGAATTTCAATTATGACAATAAAAGGTCCATAGGACCAGTTTTAAGATCTCTTTCTATCACCTCCACCAAGCCTTAGACATTGCTTCTCACAAATCAGGATAAGCTTAAATCTTATTTATATTAAGAAGACGTCACAAGTTTTATTTTAAAATATAAGGTGAAGTACAATTACTAAATGTTATAATGATCTTTGTGGACAATAAACAAATATGTGTATATATAATAACAGTACTTCCTGTGCTTATATATATACTACTTCAAAGTTAAGACTCATGCAACTGCAATAATATGTATCCAAAATACCCTTCAGCCCAGCATAAGACAATTTTTACATTTAAAAAAGAATGGTATCTCTTCTTTTTTGACTCATTTAAGTCTAAAATCTTTTAGCCAAAAAAGAATGAATATTTAAATTAGTTCCACAATTTATCTAAAGATATTATAATATATAATTAATGATAAATAATATCTGCAAATTAAATAAATATAAAGTCATGTGACAACTATGGCCTGCCCTCTAGCTGCCACATTCAATAACTTTTACAGTAAGAAAATAAATCAAAAGAGGCTATTTCTTACTGTATTTTAGATCTTTTGTATATTTCTATATAAAAAGATGTAAAATACTATAAGAAATGGTCAATTTTCTTACTGTAAATAGTTATTGAACATGGCAGTTAGAAGGCAGTTCAAATATTAATTGCATAGACTTGGTAATTATCACGATTTTATATATATACACACATGTAAGAAAATTGCAATTTACTTTTTAAAAATTCATCATTGTTAATGTGGTGTCTTTTCACATTTAATAAATTCATATGTAATTAGACTCTAGTCAAATATAAACCTTAATTAATCTAATTTGAAACAAAACAAGTAAATTATGTTTAATATAAAGAATACTTAAGCCTATTCTGATTGGTGGTTTAGGTTTTAATAATTGAAAAAGGGGTTTTCTTGAAATCAGTCCTGTGATTCTTGTATTATTAACTTTAGCATTCAAAATTTGTATACTATATATGATGTATCTTATTTTCACAATGAACTTATAGAGGTCATTGAAACACATTTATTCCTAATGTGCTTATAAGGTATAGATCTCTAATGCATTAATTATATAATTGATTACATTATTAAATATATCACAAATGATTTTATCTATCACTCATACATAGAATAAAAAAGTAATATAAAAATATGTATTGATAACATTTGATTATTCTGTGAAAATGTTGTATATATATATATGTGTGTGTGTGTGTGAAATAAAGTTTAATTAACATCGTTAAATGTATTTGTATCACTGTCACCATCATTTTCAAATATTATTAATCCACTGCAGAATAAAATTCTTTACCAAGTTTAATCCAGTTTCTCCAGCATAAACAGTCTTCTTTATAGCACATTGCAAACTTCCTTAATTCATCTGTCTATCTCTCACATGGTCTCTCTATAAGTCTTTTACAACCTCTTGAATCCAGTTTATTATTTTTAATATTCATCTATTATCATCTCTTATAGAAATATGTCCAACCCAACTCTACTTTAAACTTTTCTTTGAAGGATATGGGATATATGCTTGTTCTCTCACCCATGATTTCACTTTGGTTTTCTTCCTTTTACTTCCAGAATACATTTCCCCAGAGTTTATTGAGTGGTGTGAAATCTCTTTATTGCCATTCTGTTACATCATGCCCAAATAAAAAGTGATAAAATATATTTATTTATATAAATTGATAAAATCAACTATTTTTTGCACTACTTTATGGATGGTAAATAATTGATATTTTACTTACTACACTTAGTATGATTAAATCTCTCACAATCAGTTAACAATGTTAGATTTTCTTCTGTAGATGGAGATTTAGCAATACCAAGACATGGGTCAAAACTCATTTTATTAGTCATTTAAATATAAACTATGAACCTTAAATGAAACCTATTAAAGAATTTTCATTGTTATGTATTGTAAAAAGATTAAAATTATTATGAGTTTTAAAAGTGGCAGAAACTATAACATTATTTTGAAACTATAATATTAATATGGAGTCAACTATGAAGATAGATTATCTACAATAAACTCAAGAGTTATTTGATCATAATTCAAAATATTAACAGAGTAACACAAGACAAAACCCAACCTCATTGGATTATTTGCAATCTGTATAACTTGCTTCCATTATGAAATAGACATAACTATGTTTCACGTAATATGAAATGGCTTTAACAACATAATATTAATAAGAGCTATTCAGATATATAAGAATAAAGAAATACAGTACTGCAATTAAGAAGTATATTTCTAAAGATTATTTTTGCAACATCAATTTAGAAATCAGAGTAATTTTTGTCAGTTGATGTTTTTTTCTAAAACTTTATTTGTTCAAATATCAAAATAGGATTAATCATTAGATGACTACATATTTAAAAAATCTAATATATGCATGTATAATTTATGCATTTTTCTGAACATCTCTGCATGCTTGAAAAAACTGATGTGATTCAACCAAACATAATGTAAAGCTAATATTAACAATAAGCAAATGTATACAGGAACACATCCAAAATGTACATGTACTTATTAAGTATAATGGAAATTTAATTTTTTTACCTGGATAAACTTCAACTATGATGTAATTAGCAAATGACTTATTAAAACTGGTCATTTTATACTGAAATCACACTGCCTAGTAATAGTAATCTTGCCAGACATGCTAGATGTTCTGATTTCAGTTTATAATTTCCAGTCTTAAGTTGCTTGTTTTTTTGTTTACATTATTTATGAAGTTTATCTAGGAAAATATATAGAAGTTTTGGTTTTCTATAACATCTTTAAAAATCTTTTAAAATATATATTGAATTAAATATTTCAATAAATTGTTATTATAATAAGAAATAGAAATGAGATCATATCTATGTAAACAGAGATGACCTTTAACATTTGCTGTTGCCAGGAAACTATCAATTACTACTAATTAACAATTCCTGAGACTAAATAAGTTGTCATTAACTTATAATAGCTCTTTTCTTGATATTTTTTGTTGAAGTAAAAGGGGTCTTATATATATACACACATGACTATTCAAAAAGCTATCATGAACTAAAATATGAAATCATTATGTTTTTCAACCAATTGAATGTGCTATTATATTCACTATTATAAAATCACACAGTTATTGAATTGTATATGTGACATGAATGAACATTTAATATTTCCTTAAATAATACTTTATGGCGAACTTGAGCATTAATTTGAAGAGAGAGATAATGTACAATTTATGTTATAAAGATTATTTTAATCCATTCTAATAAGTGGAATATTTGTTGTTTTCATTAAGAAGATATGGAAGAGAATATAATACATTGCAGAGTTACAATTAGAAATGGTTTTTATCAAAGGAAGGAGTTAAAACAGCATTGAAAAATATCCAAAAAAACATGATAATTAATTCTGGGTTCTATATGAGAATGCATTTGTGTTTCACAGATTGGTTTGTACAGTTACCTCAAAATTCATATTTATTTTTTTTTTTTATCTTTTTTTAAAATTGGAATGGTTATACTGGTTTGTGAATGGCTTCTGGTGAAGTTAAAATCTTTATTTATCAAAAGCAAAGGCAGTATTGTATCTATCTTTGCATCACTTATAACTATTGTCTATATAACTGTACTATGTACATTTACTATATTACTATATAGAAAATTCTGTTGTGGCTGAAAAACTAAATTATTTTCATCAGTTGACAAGTTTTTAAAAGAATATAATCTTGCTTAACATTTGAACTGTAAAATTGAAGCTTCATTTTAAGGTTAACCATAGGTCTGTTAAGCCACAATAATATAGTTTTATTTCTGTGATATAGAATTATCCCCAAATCCAAAATATAATTAAATTTCAGATGGAGAAATGTTTATAAAAGTTTTAATATCTCTCTCGAATTGCATCTGGAATTAAGCTAGCAAGACAAATTAAAATACCTATACTTATATATATATATATTGTGCCAGGCATTATCAAATGGCCTTGCACAAAATCTGCTGTAAAGAATATTACAGCAGATACATATATAGATTTGTACATATTAGGCACAACAAATATATAAATGCGCTATATTAATAATGGAAGTTGGATCTGAGCAATTAGAATACCCACACACACCAATCTAAAGCAAACATTTAATGGTCACACAAATATTGTACACGTATAATAAACTCATGTATTTTTTTTATTTTTCATTTTTGTATATTTTATGATATGTTATTTTATGTATTTTGCTTTTTTCTGAAAAATTCAAATAGAGAAAAGCAAATTTATTAAACAAATGGATCAAATGTTGGAACATATTAGTAAAGTAAATAATTAAAGCAATTGTTCCAACATACTTGTATATATATTTTTTTATTATATTTTTTTTTAATTACTTTTCTAAAAACTAATTTTATTCTGTAAACTAAGAATGTTAATTGCTTTTGCAAAAATCTGATCAAAAGCAAAATGTTTGATAATGCTATAATTAAACTGTTATCTTTTTAAAAATTCTTTTGAATTGATTTTGTAAGCAAGATGGAAAACAATCATTGTATCAAACCCTAAAATGTAAAATTTAATCGGAAAAATTGTAAGCAATGTTATAATCTAAGTGATAAGCTAAATTAAAAGGATTGGCTGATTCATACTTCTCAGAGGGCTGTCTGTATTGGTTCTTATGGGTGGTTTTGATAAGTTAGTCAGTGCTGGGATATTCATTCTTTTTTTGGCATTCAAGTAATTCACTACTTTGGCTCCAGAGATTTTCAATCATCTAACAACTTAGAAATAAATTTATGGATTAAACCGCTGCTGACATTTTCTAAGAAATCCGTTATATAGTTCTTTTAAGAACTCTTGATTTCTTAAGAATTTAATAAACTAGTCAAGATAGAAAATGAACATTTGATAAAAATTATTATCATATACAAACAGAGTAAAATATGAAGCAATCTACCAGTGAGTCCAATAAAATGGCTGTGGGGTAGACAACCAGCCAGTGCACCACCCTTTCTCTGTCCCAAGCTGCCAAGATGTGACCACACCAGTTCCAGCCACCCACGATGATGACAAATGCCACATTGCTAAATAGATGAAATCCTCACTACTCAGCCAGTTGACTTGAAGCCCACTCAAAGCCCAGAGGAGAAGAATGAAGACGCAGACATAAGTTTATTTTAAGATGTTTTATTAATATTGAGATAATTAACTTTGATATTTCCGATTAAATATATTATTATTCCTTTATTATTATTATTATTAATCATTTTCTCTTGCATATGTATATTGAATTTACAGTTATTACGGGCATAAATGTTAAAGCTTTTACTTAAATCTTTTGAGTCAATTTTTCTATTTTAAATTCTAGTATTTTCAACAAAGATTGCAATGAGATTCTTTTTTTTGTTGTTGCTATTCGTTTTCCTCTTGTTGTTACTCCTGAAATTCATCATATATAAATATGCATGTGTATATATGCATACATACGCTTATAATATTCGGTAAATACAATATCTCATGTTGAATATCTAAAAATGTATTTAACCGTATATCCTTTTTAAGTTATTTTTTTTGTCACTGCTGCACCTCATGATGCGTGTAAGAAGGGATTGATCTATTATAGATTCCCTGTAAGCAAGTATTCTAATAACTTTATATTTAAAATAATAGTAAGTGTATAATTGTGCTGCACGTATATACATGTATAGAAATTTATCTCTGGCAAAAGGGAAATAGATACAGTACCTTATGGTGAGTACGATATAGTATCTGAGCCAATGCAACCTATTGACTTGTTGAAAATATGAAATTAGTGAAATATTTCATAGTGCAAATATATGCATAGTTTTTATTATTATATTTGCTATCAATAAAAAGGATTTAAAGTCATCAGTAAAAGTATATGCCTGTATAACTGAAGATCTCTAATCTGTGATTTATATATATATATATATATATATATATATATATATATATATATATATATCAAATCACACAAAGTATAACTTATTTCTACAGGGTTAAAAAAAGCTCAGACCACTTCCATTCTTTATACAACATTGTAATTGCTTTAAGGATTTATTATTATTTTATTCAAAATTGTATTTATCTATTTCAATGCATATATGGGTTTGTAATCATTAATTATTTAGTTTTTTTTATTTTATTATATCATCATTAGTATGAAATGGTGGTGGGTATTTGGGATTAAATAAATATTTAATCATAATATTAAACTTGTTTCGTTTTCATATTCTTTATATTGATAAAAAAACGTGTCATTTCCTTATCAACCACGTACCTATAATAATCATTTAACTTACCCATTTGAAGACCCTAGATGTAGAGTGACTGAGCTAGCCACAAAGGGATATCGCTCTACCGGGGTGTTAAATCTTATTCTCATGCTTCACTGGACATATGGTATTGCATACCCTTCTGGGAGGGGGAAAAATTCATTTTTATTCTTTTCTAGAAGTGGCACGCAAAAGTCTATTTTGTAAATAGATTTTTCAAAGGTGTGTACTTGCCATTGTTCTAAATATTCAGGCATTCAAATAAGATATCAACTAAAGGGTGTTTTTAACTGGAAGAGTCCTGTCAATCCACTCTTTCTATCAGTTTAGCTGGAAGTACCAATATACATGAGTACAGATAATCGGCTAAATTGATATCCATTTCTTTTCCTGTTAAATCTTGTTCACTTCATGCTCAGTGCAAGATTAGGATTAGGAAATCCGCAGAGAGAATGGTCTGGTACAATATATATATATATATGAGTTGAATTAAATATTTTCATGGATTGTTATTATAATAAGGAATAAAAATGGGATTATATCCATGTAAACAGAGATAACCTATAATATTTGATGTTGCCAAGAAACTATCAATTATTACTAACTTACAATACCCTGAGATTAAATAAGTTTTCTCATTAACCTATAATAATTTTTTTGTTGGAATTAGATATATATTGAATTAAATATTTTCTATGGATTGCTATTGTAATAAAGAATAGAAACAGAAAAATTTTATCCATGTAAACAGAGAAACCTTTGCTTTGATATTGCTAGAAAATTATCAATTTCTAATAATTTGACAATATCCTGAGGCTAAATAAGATTTCCTCATTACCTATAATAGCTCTTTTGTTGGGTTTTATTGTTGAAGTAAAAGAAGGACCTTAAATAAATAAATAATCAATCAAACAAGATTGAAATAACTATTAATAAGCATAATTAAATGTTTATCAAACCGGCTTTCATCTCCATTGAGACCTTCTCAAGATATTATAGCAATGATTCACTTAACCAATTAACAATATTCACTCCATCTACTGGACACTATTTACATTACATTTTCTTTAAATATGTATCAGTATATTATAAATAAATAAATTTAATATATTATACATCTAAAACAAATTTTACAATATTTCCCCCCAAAATAATAATTAAATATATATTTTATATCTCTTAAAAATAAAACTAATAAAAGAAGGACCTTTTTTACTTCAAATCCAAGTTGGTTAAATGGATTTAAATCGAGAAAGCTGTTTTATATAGATGTGATAATGTGAAAAAAAATGTTTGACATTGTGCAAATATTTTAAACTTCTCTGGACAGTTATATATGTTAAATTAAATATTTTTCATGGATTTAATCATTGGTATATTAAATATAATATATTTTAATGGATGTTTGGATGGAAATATAATTTGGGAAGTTTTCCATTAATAATTTTTAAATTAGAAAACTCTTTACTTAGATCAGTAGCCAATCACTTGGGCTAAAAGTAAGAGTAAAACTACCAGGCTATTGCAAACAAAAGAGGATTCTCTTTTGATTACCATGCTAAATCTAATAAAGAAACAATGTACTGCTGCTTACTTTCACTCTTTGCCTGGAGCAGTTAACTTGATTGGATACTGTCCTAAGTAAAGAGCTTTCTAATTAAATAAATTTAAATATAAAACCCCACGAATTATATTTCTATCCAAACATCTATTAAAATATAATATTTATACTACCAGTGGGCAGGTTTATTACAATAAGTAAGAAAATTGAAATGTGTGCTATACTTCGATTTCTTACACCTGTTTTATATCTATATTAGATCTAGGGTGGTAATGAAAAGAGAATTCTTTTGTTTGCAATAGCCTGACAGATTTACTTTCACTCTTAGACTAGAGTAGTTAACCTTGAATGGATATTGTCCTAAATAAAGACCTTTCTAATTAAATACTTATAACTTGGAAAGTCCACAGACATATATATATATATATATATATATATATATATATATATATATATATATATATATATATATATATAAAGATTTAATGATGTAGTGGTTAGCAACCCTGCCTGCTATGGCTATGAATACAACTATGGATTTATTTCTGGTTGGGCAAAATTTTTAAAAAAATTTCATATTACTGAATAGGTTTAGATTTTTTCTTTCCATAGACAATCCATCTATCTATCCAACTGTTGGTTAGTTTTTAGGTAGCTAATCGTTTTTAACTAGTGTAAAAATAAAAATGAGAAGCAACTATCTTTCTTAACATTTATTAATGTTTTTTTCTTTTCTATTTCTGTTTACAATAATGTAATTTTATCTTAACAATGAATTATTTAAAAGGACTATTTTAACTTTACTTACTATATAGCTCTAATTACATATATAAATGCAGGTTTAAGCCTGTACAATGTATTAATATATAGCTCTAACAAATTTTATCGATAATTGCAGCAAGAGAAGCATTTAAAATCTCTATCTAAAAACAATTCCTTGGTTTAAAGCTATTGGCTATCCTCAGTGAGGAAAATACCAACTCAAATCCAGCACTTATCTAATACATAACTATTAAGAAGAAATTCTGAAATTTTCAGACACCTACAAGAAGAGATCGAAAACGCAATATATGGGTAAGAGAACAAACAGGTGTGAAAAAATTAAAAGACTGAAGTGGAGTTGGACTGTACATATTGCTAAAAGAGATGATAATAGATGGACAATTGAAATCTTAAACTGGATTTTAAGAGATTGTAAAAGACCCAGAAAGAGACCACATGTGAGATGGATGGATGAAATAAGAAACTGTGCAGGGGTGATGTGGATAAGAGATGCTAGAGATCAGAGAAGATGGATTGAACTTGGAGAGTCCTTCATCCTGCAGCAGATTGTTAATGGTTGATGATGATGATGATGACATCTTCAAATCCAGCTATCTAACTTAAAGAGCTATATGAATCTGAAAAAACTTCAGCCACCCCATATATTAATAGCCTTAGCAATATAACATCACTTAAGACTTATGATCAAAACTATAATAGTAATTAAAAGAAAGTCATATATCATGTGACTTAATTTGATAAGCTTGTAATTATAAACTAAAATAATGAGCGTGCTAATAGCTCTAACAAGCTTCATTGATAATTGCTACAAGAGAAACATTTAAAATCTGTATCTAGAAACTTTGTACCTACTTTAATTTCCAAAAAATCTACCAATGAAATGATTTTCTGATCATGAAAGGGTTAAATATGTTTATATCTGAAAATTCACAGAATTTAGTCAGCTTCTATTAGATTACATGTACGTTTGATATTTGGTACCACGTTTTTTAAATATATAATATGTAATAAATAAAACCATATTTTACTAATGATTGTTACCCTTTCTAGAGTTTATTAACTGTTACTAACTACCGCTGGAAAAAGTAAATCTAAAATAAACAAAAACTTTTTAAATTAATTCGTTTATTTATTGCAGCAAATCTAAGACTTATGAAAGTTTAACATGCATAATTTCTTATATACTTTCACATCAAAGTTCCAGGTTTCAAAGTGCAAGAACATGTAAAAAATCTTGTGTTATTCCATAATATTGGGAAGTTGCAACTTTTGTCTTATGAAACTTCACATTCAACAATCTGGCAAGCCAAAAATTGAGATAGAAATCAGTCTTTACCTTGTTTGAGAATAGTATGGTGAAAATTACATTACAGAAATATTATTCATTAAGTGGAAAATTTTAGTCTAATGAATAAATAATAAAAATTATTAATAAATATTTCCATCAAATAGTTTGCGTCAAAGTTGCAAGAGCAGGGAGTTTGACACTTATCATTTAAACTGTAGTAATTTGCTATCTATATATAATGTAAACTGAAAAGATATGTACAAGAGAATGTGATCTGGGCCAACTGGTAAGTGCTGGCTCAGCATGAAATGTGCATCTTGGGGATTATATTTTTTTCACATCTTTGGTCATATGTTTATGATTACATCTCTTCACCTAGTGCTAAAAGTGGATAGAAACTAGTTCCTACTGTGTGTGAAAGTGGTGTAGTGAAAAATATATTACAGAAATATTATTCACTTATGGAAAATTGTTGCAAAACACTATCTCTTGTGTCTAGTAAGTAAAAACTATCTTAAATTCTAAAAATTATGCTTAAAAATTGTTTGAGGATTTTTTCATTCGCATTCCATTCTCCTTTTTTCTGTATATGAAAAATGATCACCAGAAGTTTTTTTATTCTTTTGGCTTAAATTGAAAGAGATGAGAATGCTTTTTTGTTATGTGTTTAATTTTTTTTGATGGCACATCCAAGTTGGATATCATAAAATCATCTTGATCAGAATTAATTAATAAGGGTATTTGAAATTTTTATTCATTTAGTGCAATTACTCATCAGTTTTGAACATATGAATATTATTACATTTTCTAGATCTTTTTCCACATTATATAGGTTCCAAGGTTTTGTGTGGAATGTTGGAGAAAGCTAATTAATGCTTAGATAAACATTCAAACATAGTATCATAAGGTTATCCCTTTGTATCATTGTAATAAAGCTGGTTTTCATTGCTTAAATGAACTTTAAAACTGATACCAATTTAAAATATTTTACTTTTTGTACCCAAGCAATGGGCATAACTTCTGTATCTTCATTTATCTTTTCCACATTTCCTTGATTCTAATTATGTTAAAGATTGGCATAAACCTTTTAACTTTTGAGAGAAAATAAGAGAGATAATGTTCCATGTTTAATAGTATTTTAAAAAGAAAAGAAGAAAAAATATGATTATAACATTTAATTAAAATTTTACTTTAATTAGAGTTTTCTTTCTTTTCTTTTTATTTTTCTCCCAAAGAAAAGTTGTATTTATCAAATCAGTCTAATTAATCTGATTATCTTGTTTTATTTTTGCAAGAAAATTTTAATTAGAAAGGAATGCCAAAAATTTTATGACTCTAATTTAAATTTTTGACTTTTTCAATGTCAATGTTGAAGGAGAAAAATAACAGAATCATTGTATTTGTAAAAAATGACTTAATTGGGTACTACTAATTCTGTTATGTTGAAGACAGGTTATTGGTTTGAGGCAGGGTTGTGACAAAATTAAAAGAGATATGAATAAGTCAGAAGACCTAAGTGTCTGGTAAAAAGAAATCATTCCTAACCAAGTTAAAGAGGATAGCAGAGACTTAAATCAGCTGTTGAACAGAACATTAGGAAAAGGAGATGTTCCTGAGAAAACTGCTAAAGAAGAAAGGAGAAGTTTTAACCAATCTGTTAGCACACTATGTATTTAGTTTTTACATGTTTTCTACAACAAAAATTGTGTGGTAAATTCAGCAACAAACTAACATCATCTTCATCCATTTAACTTGTCCCTATAACAAAATGGAAAGGAATTTCCCCCTGAAGTAATCTGCAACCCTGTATTCAGCCAAGAACATGAATGCCTCTGTCTATTAAACTTGGGAAATTTATTTAAAAAAATAAATTCTTGTTTGCTAAGGTGAAAATACTGCATACCAAAAAGTGACAAATTAATCATGTACATGGTATAGAAGCCTTCAAGAAGAAAACCAACAGGGAAACTGGAAAATTATAACTACAAAGAAGAACTTTAAAGAAATTTAAAACCATGGTGAACCCTATCCTACTTCAGGACAATCGAGAAATGTCTTTTGGCCAATTCACTCCCTGGTGATTTTTTTCATAAGTATTATATGTTAAAATGCATGTAAAACAGTATATTTTATTATAATAAATTTTTTTGCCAAAAATTGTATGAAAAAAGTGCGAAATTCAAATTTCCCACTCTAACAATAGACATAATCTCACTCCCTGACATGTTCAGCCATTGTCTGTTGCCAAGGCTGTAAAATGTTTGGCATTTTACGACATTGAAGTTTCCGATGATGCAAAAATGTTTATTTGCGAATTTATTATGATTTTAGATTTTTTTAAAAATATAATTTGCTTTATATTTATTAGATATCAAGAAATAAAAATTATTAATAACTTATTTTGACTTGAAATACTTTAATTTTAAAAATATAATGTTATATTAGCAGCTAACGTAAATATGGCCTGAAGCAAATTACAAGACTAGCTTTGATGTCAACAAGCTACTTTATTTACAAGTAAGAAAATGTCAAGAAAATATTGTAATTTTGCAATAAATTTTCAAAAAATTAAAACTTTTAAAGCATAATTCATTAGATATAAAAAATAAATAAATATTTGTTCACATTCTTAAAAATAATGAGAAACAATAAACATTTCATTGATTTTATAAACTGAAAATAATCTTTCTAGAAATGATGATATCTCACATCTTTGTTTTGATTACAGTCTCATTTTTTAAATATTTACAGAAACAAAATGTGAATGTTTAAAATTTATTTCAGTAGTAAACAAGAATATCTATTAAAGAAAGTCAAATTTGTGATTTTCTGATAAATAATAATCAAATTATCATATCATAAACTGAAAATAATTTTCTAGAAATGATGACATATAAAGCCTTTGTTTTGATTACATCCTCATTTTTTTAATATTTACAGAAACAAAATGGAAACATTTAAAATTTATTTCAGTAGTAAATAAGAATATCTATCGAATGAAGTCAAATTTAGTTTTCTAAAAAGAAATAATCATTTTATCATATATTTTACATTGACATGTGAGACAAAGAAATCTGTTAGAAAAAGCAAAATATGAAAAGGTTAATGTTTTTTATGTGCACATTGTATTTTTAGTTGTAGTTAAAAAGATTTTTTTATATATAAAAATAATTTTAAAAAAGTAATAATTGTGAATTGTGAATAATTTCATTAATTTAATATTTTCTTGTAAACATGTTTTTCCTAATCCAATCATTTTTTCTCTTCAAAGTTATGAAAGTTTTTTTGAAAAATATAATTTTGTTAAATTTAATTTTTTTTAAACATGTTTTTCTTTTAATTCATTAATCTCCCCTCAAAAAATGTAACAAAAGATTATTTAAGCTTGGTTAAAGATTGTTATCTCTGATTTTGACAATGTTGTTTTCCAACTTTTATTTATTTAAAGAAATAACTTAATAAATTAACCCTCCCATAGTGCAGCCTAAGTCTCTCAGATTTTTAGCATTTTCTTACTTTTTTTGTCGCACACATCAACATAAAATATATGATTAAATGATTATTACTTAACAGAAAATAATAAATTTGACTTCATTTGATAGATATCTTTGCTTACTACTGAAATAAATTTTAAATGTTCACATTTTGTCTCTATAAATATTAAAAAATGAGATCATAATCAAAACAAAAAGATTACATGTCATAATTTCAGAAAGATTTTCAGTTTACAAAATCAATAAAATCTTCATTATATCTGATTATTTTTAAAAATCTGAACAGATATTTATTTATTTGTTATATCTAATGAATTATGCTTTAAAAGTTTAAAATTTTTGAATATTTATTGCAAAATTGCAATATTTTCATACTCATAAAGATAAGAAGAATGCTTATGTAGAAGCTAAGCTTCTAAATAGCTTCAGGCCATATTCATGTTAGCTTCTAATATAACATTATATTTTGGAAAATAAAGTACTTCCAGTCAAAATAGTTATTAATAATTTATATTTCTTGATATCTAATAAATATAGTGTAAATTATTGTAAAAAAATATCTAAAATTGTAATAACTTTGCAAAAAACACGTTTTTGGTTATTCAAACTATTTTCTTTAAACAATGCCATAAAACACCAAATTTTTTATGGCCTTGCCTTGGAATAAAGTCTGAACATCTCAGGGCAAGGCTTATTACTTTTGTAAGGTGTTTTTTTAAATTTCCTGCTATCTATCATAATTTTTTGAATAAAATTTTTATATAATAAAATATACAGAAAAATACACATTTTAACATATAATACTTGCAGAAAAATTCACCAGGGGGCAAATGGTAAAACTGTTAATATGTTCATAAGAAATTTAGGAAAGGTTAAAGATTAACTAATTTGAGAAATATAAATCAACTGGCTAATTACAATTTTATGAAACTATATTTTTGATAAAATGAATATTTAAATTTTCATATTATTATGTCATTTCTTAAATTTTTGTTTATTGTTAATCAATTAATTATTAAATAATTGTTTTAAATTTTGTTTTAGTCTTAAGGTCTTATTTCTCCAGCTATGTGTTACATGAATTGGCAGTGTGTGATTTTAATACAGCTTAGAATTTAGGGTTTTTTAAATTATCATAGTAAATATATTTAATTATAGTATATTAAACCTATAAATTCTTTTAAATTATTTAGAATAAGTTGTTATATTTATTTATTCATCTTTTGCTCACAGTATTAGTTCAAATAGTTCTTGGTTACTGAACTAGATTAGAGCATAATGGTTACTTAGAGACTGTGGGTTTAAGTTGGTGTTTGGATATCCAGATTACAACTCTGAATGGTGTAAAGTATATCATTTAAAGTCCATACACTATATTTTATATTTTTGATTAGAAATTAAGTTTATAATTGGTCATTACATAAATGGTACTATATGGCCAGGACATTGATAATGATCAGAATGTTTTAGTATCTCAGAATTATTTTTTTATTATGAATAATTGATTATCACTTAAGTATGTGCATCCATATAATTGTGTTATGTTTCTGGCCTAAGTGTGATGGTGGCTTGATAATTAGCCTATTGCTAATGAATCCATTTCAAATCTAGTCACAAGATTGCTATTGATTTTATGATTTATGACTATTATTTGTTGATTGCATAATGCTTATGATTAATGATTATTATTCTCTCTAAGGCTGATGATTATTACAATTTGCTTATTCCATGCTGATATCATGTTCCTTCTTTATTTATTCTTATATATATATAACTTGGTTAGTTATTTTGTGGGAATGATATTAAGAAAATGAATCACTTCTTATAACATTTTAGATCTTTTATTTAGAGTTATCAAAAACAATAGTAATCAGAAAGAAAACTTAAACCAGCCAATATATTTTAATGTAAATTGATTTTTTTAATTATTGATATTAATTTTATAGAGCAGAGATATCTTATTCATTTCTAAAACTCTATAGTAAATAAGCACATCATATATGTAATGGTAAATAATATTTTAATATTGAATAAATATAATGTCATGTAAAATGTTCTAGATAATTCTAAATAAAAAGATCTGAAATATAGTAAGGAGTGTTCCATTTTCTTACTATAAAAAGTTATTAAACATAGCTGCTAGGGGGCAGTTCAATTACTATTTAAAATATCCTTGGTAAATTTCATATGACATTATATTTATTCAATATTTAAATATTATTTATCATTCATATACGCATGAATTGATTTATTATAGAGTTTTAGAAATGAGTGAGATAACTCTGATCTATAAACTTAATATTAGTAATTTAAAAATCAATTTATTTTAAAATATATTGGCTGGTTTAAGTTTGCTCTCTGGCTCTTATTGTTCTAGATAACTCTATATAAAATGGTCTAAAAATATAGTAATAATTGGTTTCTTTTTTACTGTAAAAAGTATTGAACATGATAGCTAGAGGGCAGTACAATTATTGTTTAAAATAGAATACACCTGGGTTTCTTTTTACGTGGACTTATTTAACACGATTTTGAAGTTACGTGATTCGTGTTTCACCAGAAGTGTGTTAAATAAGTCCATGTAAAAAGAACCCAGGTGTATGAACTGCGATAATGCACTATTACTTTAAATAATAAATTTCGCGCACTTACGTTATATTGAAAGTAATAGCACATTATTGGAATTCGGCTTTCACTTTAGTAATTTCAATATTTTCAGTGCTTTATAATAGTAAGATTTTATGCAATAATGAAATTAAAATCATAATTTCTACATTTTATGTATACACACATTAAATTTTACAAGATTATAATGTAAATTTGTTCAAACATTGTACGTGTTAATTTTGCATTTTAAATCACATTCTGTTTTTGCTTTTTAAAAAAGAATGTAATCAATTATTAATCATTTAGTGGCCACAAGTTTATTTTTAAAAGGTCAGTAATAGCAGTGGGCACAGTTAAAAATTAAAATCTGATTTTTAATTGTAATTAACAATTTAAAAATTACTTACGGCGACTTGAAATTAATGTGATGTAAAACGAAATTTGATTTTTAAACGGAATTGAAAATTAAAGACAAAAATAAGAATTTAATTTTTAGTTGTTAGTTTCATAAATAATTAATAAAATCATCGTCTCAAAGATTAATTACTAATTACGTTGTCACCAGAAAAGCACTGTTACAACATGAGTGTGAAGTTGGCGCTAGTTGTTTGCAAATGAACGTGTTTGTAAATTATGCATAAAAATATATTATTTTGAATAAAATTAAATATTATAGTTAAAAAAAGTTTGTCTTGTATCAATTTTTTTCAAATTTGAAATTTTTTATTAGTCATATTTTATTTCCTTATTTTTTTTTTTGTGCGAATTTTAAAGTAATTTTACATTGGTGCTTTGCTTTTACGCAAATTTTGAAAAATCACAGACTGCATCCCCCCTTTTTCAATGTAAGTTACGTCTATTTTTGCGTGATTTCGTTTGCGCGTGTTTTCTGAGGAACCTATCTATCGTGTAAAACGAGACCCAGGTGTATATGGGTGATTTAGTTTGCAATTTGTGTAAGGAAGATATAGAAAATATTAGGTATCTGTTGATTGAATGTAAATGCTTGAAAGCAGAAAGGGTACAAATAAAGAAGTTATGGGAGAATAAATATAAACAAAGTGATTATACAGAAAATGGGTTATTGGTTTTTATGCTGGGTTTGGGAAAAGATAAGAGGGATTTAGATATAAAGGCCATAGAGTTGACAAAGATTATGTTGTGGAAATGGGATGGAGCAGATTATGGGAAAGCTTAGGGTGGGGAATGGAAGGGGAAGTAAAGTGGCTAACAGGTTTCTTTGGGTATAGTTGCTGAGAGATTCCTGACTCCATTTAAGGAGAAGTTATGGTATATCACATCACATCACATAATTGGTAAATTTCACATGACATTATATATATATTGAAACAGATATTCTGTTCCTCATATAAATATTCAAAAGACCCCCCCCCATTTAAAAATGTCTAGCGAGATTCAGTCTAATTGGGAACGCAATAAATTTTGATTTGTTTAAAAAAAAAATCATATTTTTAATTTTGTGATTGATGGATTTAAATAAAATGTTAAGTTATCTTTTTTTTTTTATCTGTCTCAATAAAAAAAAGAAAAGAAATTAATTATCCAATCATTAAAAAGAAAGAAAGAAAAGATACTTGAGTTAAACTGAGGCAGTATTCAAATTAGGAACGTCGTCGGAAGAAAAGAACTTTTTTTTTCTCTCTCGTCTTACACAGAGAGGCAGAACATATTAAATTTTTTGTTTTAAAAAAAGTGTATTACTTAATTCTTTTGACACGTTAAAATATAATTTTAACGAAACGTTAAAATGGAAAAAGAAATCTTTGCTAGAGGAATTATGATAATAATGGGGTAATTTAGCGGCTTCATTCTCTCCACGCTATGCCATGACTCTCCATAAATGAAATAACCCGCCTTCTTTATGAATAAACTGGATTGTAAAACTGGAAGGTAATTATGTTATAAGAATATTAAAACATCTTTATCATACGTTATAAAGTGAAGTTATGAAATAGCTACACGCAAATTTATTTATAAAAATATTTGAACGTATTTACTATATGAATTAGAAATGCTGTATAAATCATAAATACTTGACTGCTTCTAAGCTTCTTATAATGTAACAGAGTTTATGTGTAAGAACATACTTCTATATTTGGCTAAATTATAAATGCCTCAATTATCAAATGATAAATGCTCTACAAACCAAGAATTGTTGAGTTCAAATATCTACCAATCAGTAATAATTCATAAAATGATGAAATGCTGTATAAACCATAAATGCTTGACTGCTTCAAAATGAATTATTGTATAAACCATAAATGCTTGACTGCTTCTAAGGTTCTTCTCTTAAATGAACAAATGAATTATTGTATAAACCATAAATGCTTGACTGCTTCTAGGGTTTTTACCTTAAATGAATTCAAAATGAATTACTGTATAAACCATAAGTGCTTGACTGCTTCAAAATGAATTATTGTATAAATCATAAATGCTTGACTGCTTCTAAGGTTCTTCTCTTAAATGAACAAATGAATTATTGTATAAACCATAAATGCTTGACTGCTTCAAAACGAATTATTGTATAAACCATAAATGCTTGACTGCTTCTAAGCTTCTTCTCATAAAGGAATACAAAAACAAACTATTGTTGAATTGGAATATTTCCAAGCTTCTTCTCATAAAGGAACACAAAAATGAACTATTGTTGAAGTAGGATGTTTCCAAGCTTCTTCTCATAAAGGAATTAATGAACTATTGTTGAATTAGAATATTCACAAGCTTCTTCCTATAAATAAATTCAAAATGAACTATTATTGAATTAGAATATTTCCAAGCTTCTTCTCATAAAGGAATTAATGAACTATTGTTGAATTAAAATATTCACAAGCTACTTCCCATAAATGAATTCAAAATGAACTATTATTGAATTAGAATATTTCCAAGCTTCTTCTCATAAAGGAATTAATGAACTATTGTTGAATTAGAATATTCACAAGCTTCTTCCCATAAATGAATTCAAAATGAACTATTATTGAATTAGAATATTTCCAAGCTTCTTCTCATAGAGGAATTAATGAACTATTGTTGAAATTGCAAATTAATTATTATTTAATAAATTTTTTTTTTGTTACTAAAATTAAATTGGTTATCCATTGTTATTTAATAAATTTTTTTTTTGTTACTAAAATTAAATTGGTTATCCAGTTGTCCGGTTTTGTTTATTTATCGCATCATTCACCAATTATAGCACTGGTTCATGAGAATCTCATGTTCTCTGAGCTACGTCTGACATAACTTGACCTAGGCCAGTCAGGTTGTAGTGAGATGGAACTCTAATGGCGCTCTTTGGGAAACCAAACATAGAAATATTTAGATGTTTCCAGTCTCTATGTACTACATCCTCTGATGAGCAGGAAATATTGTTGTAGGGGGGCATTAACATCTGCATTAAGAATATCAATTGATAGTTCCTTCCTGCAGCATGCTCATCAGAAAATTGTTACAACTGACGTAATAAAACGGTTGTATGGCGGTCCGGTTACATTTGGCGTCCAACTGTGAGGCTTTATCCAGCTAGCCTAACCATAGGCACCTATTACATTGTCATCCAACTGTGAGGCTTTACCTGGCTAACCTACCTATAGGCTCCAGTTACATTGGCATCCTACTGTGAGGCCTTATCTGGCTAGCCTACTCATAGGCCGGTTAATTTGCCACCCTACTGTGAGGTCCGATCTAGCTAGCCTACTCATAGGCATAAGCAGATCACGATTCTGTAATATGAACAGTGCATATGATGTAGTGATGTAATTTGTTCAGGAAGGATGGAAAAATAAAAGTCTAAAAGAAAAACCCAAAAAGAATAGCATAAAGAATGAAACAGGCATTTCAAAGAAGATGGAGTAAGGTCATGGTGTGGATGGAGAGAGAAGCTTACTGATTCAGAAAACAAAGGAGAAATGGTAAACATGGAGGCTCAAAAAACAGAAAAGATAGCTATGATAGCTCAGATAATAGAAATTATAAAAGCAAACCAGAAAAGAGACGAACAAAGAGAAGAAGATATCAAACAGAGAGAAGAAAAAAGAGATAAGCAAAGAGAAGAAGATAACCAAAAAAGGGATAAACAGAGAGAAGAAGATAACCAAAAATGGGATAAACAAAGAGAAGAAGATAACCAAAAATGGGATAAACAAAGAGAAGAAGATAACCAAAAATGGGATAAACAAAGAGAAGAAGATAACCAAAAATGGGATAAACAAAGAGAAGAAGATAACCAAAAATGGGATAAACAAAGAGAAGAAGATATCAAACAAAGAGAAGAATATAACCAAAAATGGGATAAACAAAGAGAAGAATATAACAAGCAAGCAATAGAAGCAAACCAAAGAATAGAAAAACGAATTAAAGAAGCAGTGGAAAAACAGAATGAAAAGTTCAACCAGTTAATGAAAAAAATAACTCAGTCTAAAAAATTGGATGAGGAAGAGACTTTGAAATTTCCAACCAAAGACATTTTAAAGGAATCACAAATTGAATATCCTATTACTGATGAAGCAAAATTTGAGATTGTTAAAAAGGAAGAAATTGAAATTACAAAGAGTGATCTTGAAATTATTGGTCTACCTTCAGAAAAAAGTCTGATTATGGAATATACCTCTGAAATTGAAAATAAAGAAGCAGTATATACAGAAGCTGAAACTGAAATATCAAACACAGCAAAAGAGTTTCAAATGGATGAAAATGAATCTAATAAAGCAAAATTAAAATCTTCTAATCTTCAAGAAGATGAAAAACATGAAAATGAACATAATCAAAAACTTAATTCTCATATAACTAAGGAACTGTCCAATATAGAAGAAAATGTTTCAGAAAAGTTGTCTGATATATGCTATGAAATAGTAACAGAGATAGAGAAAGAAACCATAAATTGGAAAGAAAAGTGTGTTAGTCCTCAGCCATATATAAAAATTATAAACAAAAGCTTAATAAACTCAAATCAAAAATTGAGTACAGAAAAAAAATATATAAAGACAGTTATTAAAAATATAATTGCTTACGCAGGAAAAGACGCCAAAAAGGAATCTGAAAACTCGGGATTTATCAGTGTGAAAAAAATTAAGCAACAAGAAACCTTTACAAATACCAAAAAAATAATTACTATGGCAGAAAAACCATTTAAAAAGAAACTTTTATATAAAAATGAAGTACCACCATGGAAGAGGAACAGAAAAAAATTCACAGATGGTGTTCATGGTCCATATCGGACGCATATAATTAGAAGATCAAACAGTAACAATGATCTCCAAAGAAAATACAGAAGTGAAGAAGCAAGACATCACAGTAATGTTAAACATGATAAATTTTCAACAAAGAGACGATCCAGAAGTATGTCACCTCATAATACAAAAGAGGACTATAGGAGAACTGATCATGATCCTCAGTCTCCCAAAACAGGTTGCAGTTATGATTCAGAATAAAATAGAGATAGCTGATGGAAAAAGTTTGTGAGTGTGGTGTAGTGATGCATGAACTTGTGTTTTTCATGTTGAGATGGTGGATGACTGAGCGGAGCTGCTTGGATGCATTGTGTTATGATGCTCCGAAGTATATGCTCGGCACTATCCAGACCTGGATGTTGTGCTCCAAGAGTAGTCCAGTAGTGCGTATATATAGGTCTCATGTATAGGCCTTGGTCTCATGGATAGGCCAAATGATAGCCCCTAAGACTCACCGAAGCTGAGCAGGGTTGGCTGAGTGCCAAATTGATTTTTTTTCTCTGGCTCCTATTCTTGGTTGGATGATGCTTCTAGGTACAAGAGAGGTAGTGCTTAAAAATGAGATATTTTCTCGTGACGTCATGAGGCGGTGTGTACTGGTAGTTTGTGCTTGGCCATCTATTTGTCCCAGCATTGGAGGCTATGGTTCATGTATTCACTTTTCCAGCTCATCTTACCTATTCATCAGCATATCTAAAACCAGGCAGTACTGAGAAATAATGTGTATAGTATATGGAATGAAATCGTACTTCCAGGCGATTTCATCCCAAAATTTGGTGAGGGGTAATGAAACAGATATCCTGTTCCTCATATAAATATTCAAAAGACCCCCCCCATTTAAAAACGTCTAGCGTGATTCAGTCTAATTGGGAACGCAATAAATTTTGATTTGTTTAAAAAAATCATATTTTTAATTTTGTGATTGATGAATTTGAATAAAATGTTAAGTTATCTTATTTTTTTTTATCTGTCTCAATAAAAAAAAAAAGAAAAGAAATTAATTATCCAATCATTAAAAAGAAAAAAAGAAAAGATACTTGAGTTAAACTGAGGCAGTATTCAAATTAGGAACGTCGTCGGAAGAAAAGAACTTTTTTTTTTCTCTCTCGTCTTACACAGAGAGGCAGAACATATTAAATTTTTTGTTTTGAAAAAAGTGTATTACTTAATTCTTTTGACACGTTAAAATATAATTTTAACGGAACGTTAAAATGGAAAAAGAAACCTTTGCTAGAGGAATTATGATAATAATGGGGTAATTTAGCGACTTCATTCTCTCCACGCTATGCCATGACTCTCCATAAATGAAATAACCCGCCTTCTTTATGAATAAACTGGATTGTAAAACTGGAAGGTAATTATGTTATAAGAATATTAAAACATCTTTATCTTACGTTATAAAGTGAAGTTATGAAATAATTACATAGAATTTGTTTTATAAAATATTAAAACATCTTTATCATACGTTATAAAATGAAGTTATGAAATAACTACATAGAATTTGTTTTGTAAAATATTAGAACACGTTTATCATACGTTATAAAATGAAGTTATGAAATAATTACATAGAATTTGTTTTTTGTAAAATATGAAAACATCTTTATCATACGTTATAAAGTGACATTATGAAATGATTACATAGAATGTGTTTTATAAAATATTAAAACGTCTTTATCATACGTTATAAAGTGACATTATGAAATAATTACATAGAATTTGTTTTATAAAATGTTAAAACGTCTTTATCATACGTTATAAAGTGAAGTTATGAAATAGCTACATGCAAATTTATTTATAAAAATATTTGAACGTATTTACTATATGAATTAATATGAATTAGAAATGCTGTATAAATCATAAATACTTGACTGCTTCTAAGCTTCTTATAATGTAACAGAGTTTATGTGTAAGAACATACTTCTATATTTGGCTAAATTATAAATGCCTCAATTATCAAATGATAAATGCTCTACAAACCAAGAATTGTTGAGTTCAAATATCTACCAATCAGTAATAATTCATAAAATGATGAAATGCTGTATAAACCATAAATGCTTGACTGCTTCTAGGGTTCTTACCTTAAATGAATTCAAAATGAATTATTGTATAAACCATAAGTGCTTGACTGCTTCAAAATGAATTATTGTATAAACCATAAATGCTTGACTGCTTCTAAGGTTCTTCTCTTAAATGAACAAATGAATTATTGTATAAACCATAAATGCTTGACTACTAAAATAATGAAATGCTGTATAAACCATAAATGCTTGACTGCTTCTAGGGTTCTTACCTTAAATGAATTCAAAATGAATTATTGTATAAACCATAAGTGCTTGACTGCTTCAAAATGAATTATTGTATAAACCATAAATGCTTGACTGCTTCTAAGGTTCTTCTCTTAAATGAACAAATGAATTATTGTATAAACCATAAATGCTTGACTGCTTCTAAGGTTCTTACCTTAAATGAATTCAAAATGAATTATTGTATAAACCATAAGTGCTTGACTGCTTCAAAATGAATTATTGTATAAACCATAAATGCTTGACTGCTTCTAAGGTTCTTCTCTTAAATGAACAAATGAATTATTGTATAAACCATAAATGCTTGACTACTAAAATAATGAAATGCTGTATAAACCATAAATGCTTGACTGCTTCTAAGGTTCTTACCTTAAATGAATTCAAAATGAATTATTGTATAAACCATAAATGCTTGACTGCTTCAAAATGAATTATTGTATAAACCATAAATGCTTGACTGCTTCAAAATGAATTATTGTATAAACCATAAATGCTTGACTGCTTCTAAGCTTCTTCTCATAAAGGAATACAAAAACAAACTATTGTTGAATTGGAATATTTCCAAGCTTCTTCTCATAAAGGAATACAAAAATGAACTATTGTTGAAGTAGGATGTTTCCAAGCTTCTTCTCATAAAGGAATTAATGAACTATTATTGAATTAGAATATTTCCAAGCTTCTTCTCATAGAGGAATTAATGAACTACTGTTGAAATTGCAAATTAATTGTTATTTAATAAAAAAATTTTTGTTACTAAAATTAAATTGGTTATCCAGTTGTCCAGTTTTGTTTATTTATCGCATCACTCACTAATTATAGCACTGGTTCATGAGAATCTCATGTTCTCTGAGCTACATCTGACATAACTTGACCTAGGCCAGTCAGGTTGTAGTGAGATGGAACTCTAATGGCGCTCTTTGGGAAACCAAACATAGAAATATTTAGATGTTTCCAGTCTCTATGTACTACATCCTCTGATGAGCAGGAAATATTGTTGTAGGGGGGCATTAACATCTGCATTAAGAATATCAATTGATGGTTCCTTCCTGCAGCATGCTCATCAGAAAATTGTTACAACTGATTTGATAAAAGGGTTGTACGTGGGTCCAGTTACAATATATATATATATATATTCCAAAAAGACTTAAAGTATAAGTTGTAAATATTAAAAAGGCCCTACTTTGAAATTACATACAGAGATCCCAAAATTCTAATTACACCATTAACATAAGTAGGTATTATAAAAACTATACTCAGTTACAGTTATAAATAGCTCTGTTTTGGTGTATTTTTACAATGTACACAAGAGAGAGTTATCATAACTGAATAAAGGCCAGAAAATACAAAGTCTTATACACAGTACTGTATGGAAAGTTATGCCTCTTTGTAGTTAATACTATCAGCAGTTTTTAAGCTAAAGCATATAATGAAAAATTTATTATTGTCTTGATTAAAGTAAATACATCTTGTGGTTCTGTCATAAGTTTACCCTCAATAACAAATTTGTCCAAACTATCAAGCTCTACAGATTGGATATAGAATCAATATGATTGATCAAGGAAACAATGATAACATAAACAAATAAAAAATGGCATAAGTAGGCCAATTAAATAACTAGGTCATTAAATCTGATAGTTTATAGTTTGATAGAAGAACTGACTTTAAAATTAAGGTGCATTTGAGAGGGGAGGATGTTTAGAATAAAATTACACTGCCATTAACATCCATTTCCCACTATTTACAGAAAGTTGTCAAGGACATTCAAGTTCAGATTGGGAAGGTTGTGACAGCCAATAGTATTAAATATTTTACAAAGCAAGCCAACATGGTCAGAAATGTTCAGTGTATTGAAACAAGACTCTTATTAATTGCCTGATGTTTTTGAACAGTGACTACGCATTGGTAATTCTGCCAATCTTAATCAGGTGATGAACTTTTAACAATTGTAAATATACTACTGTAAATAGATTTATTAAATACTTTGGCATTATTATCAGCCAGAAAATATTACATTTTTGGCAGCAAACCAGACATCATTTTTGACTTCTTAATGGCAACTGTGCCATATTTCTTTCCTAACTTTGTATCCTGACATTAGAAAGTTAGTTAACCATGAAGTCACATGACAGTCAAGCACCAGAAGTAACATATTATTCTTTGATTCATGCACTTATTGGCTTGATTCTGCAATTCTATCACCATGCTCAAATAACATTGATCTGTTAAATTTTCACTTAATTATTAATTTTAATTAAATAAATAAATATATATATTTATTTTTTCCCAGTTGTTTATTTATAGATTCATTGTCAATTTCATTAATGTTGCTAATATTTTCTATTAAGAGTGTTTATGTATAAGCTTTTGTTATTTTACCTATCATTATCATCATCATCATCATCCTTTTTACAGCTATTACCACTCCCCTGCAGAATAAAGATCTCTTAATTTTAATCCAATTTTTTTATCCATAGACTCTCTTTTCTTATTTGATTCGTCTCACATGTGATATCCTTCAGGTCTTTTAAAATTTCTTGAGATCCAGTTTAAAATTTCAACTATCCATTTATTCACATCTCTTCTAGCAATATGTCCAGCATAGTCAGGTAATTTTTCAATGACGTCAATGATATTTAGTTTGTTCTCTTAATCATGTATTTTGTTTTTAATTCTGTCTTGTTACTCCCAGCACATATCTCTTCGTACTTTTAGCAATCTTAAATCTTCGTGTTGGTCTTTTTTAAAATGTCCATGTATCAGATCCATAAGTAAAAACTGATAAAACATATTTATTAAAGTTTTTTTTTCAAACACACAGATAAATTTTCTTTGAATATTTCTATTAAAAACACTTTATTGAAGCTTAATTTTAAACAGGCAAAACTCCCTATGGTGATCATGTGATGTTTATTAGCATAATTTTATGACTAATTGCATTCATTATGTTTTCATCAGTTTTAAAAATCTGATCAAATATTCTAAATCATGATTGTCAATTTTTCTTTTTTTTTTTCTTTGAAAATACTTTAAACATTACTTTAATCTTTTAAGCATTTATCTTCAGTTCCATTTTTAAATGTCCATTCGATAATTATAAACGTATATTAACATAAAAATAATATTATTTATATATATTCTGACCTAGTAGGTTGCCTTATTATTTTATTCTAGCACGAGTGCGTGTGCGGCGCAACTGTTCCAAAAAGCTATTAATACAAAATAGATAACTAAAAATAATAAACTGGCTGAGCGCTTTCAAAGGATCTTGCCTTCATAATCATAGCTTGCTAATACATTTAATGATATGCAAATATGCTAATTCCATTTCTTCGATAAAGCGTAGCACGTGTCCTTCCTATTTATGGCATCGTTGTCTCGTGAAATGAATAAGGCCTCTTTGATTTTTCTTTTAAGGTCATGTCTCTCTCTACACACGATTGTGGAATTGTCTGGAATGCACTCGTGGTGACTTGTGCTCTGGTGCTGATAGAAAACTGAGTAGGCAGAAGAATCGTTGCGAGCTCTATTGTATGAATATTTATGTGTGCAGAAGGATCGTTGCGAGCTCTATTGTATGAATATTTATGTTGTGCTAATCGTGTGGACAAAGATGCCATAAATAGGAAGGACACGTGCTACGCTTTATCGAAGAAATGGAATTAGCATATTTGCATATCATTAAATGTATTAGCAAGCTATGATTATGAAGGCAAGATCCTTTGAAAGCGCTCAGCCAGTTTATTATTTTTAGTTATCTATTTTGTATTAATAGCTTTTGGGAACAGTTGCGCCGCACACGCACTCGTGCTTGAATACATATATTTCCCCAAAGTAAAAATTATTTGACTTAATCATATTTTATTCTAATTATAATTTCACATGTTAATTTTCATATGCATATGATTACTAAGTTGCTTCATTGCTTGTTAAAATAGTAGGTTAATGGGTTTCTTATGACCAGGCAACCGGAAGTAATTTATTATTTGCGTTAGATTTATTTTTAAACTTAAATTATTGTCTTATTTATGTGAATATTAACTTTTTATCAGCCCATTACTTGATAAAATCATAGAAAAAATATTTATTTAGGTTAGTCACTTTTTACATTGATCAAATATGGGTTGATAAATGGTTTCATAAAAAGCGCACAATTTTATCAATCGTTATTATTTTTTATTAATAAATATCACCGATGATCTAAATTTTCTAATCAAACCAACAAACCTATTTAGATATCTTATTGATACAAGATATCTATTGTTCTATATACATACGTATTTATAGAATTCAAACAGAATTTCAATAATGAACACAACAGTAAATTTAAACCTTTCTCTGTGATCGCAGCATTACAAAAATGATTTTAAAATATGTAAGATTAACTTTGCATTATTTCATTTTTTTCCCCGCGTTAAACATAAATATTATAAAAAGTAAATGTAAAATAGGTTAAAATAGTGGACATATTTTTTAACTTACTTTTTTAAAAAGGGGGGAAGGATAAATTCATATATGATATTTTTACCTTAATAACAGTAGTAAATTCTCCATATAGTAGCGCCACTCAGTGCAAACCTTAATAATCAACGGATGCAAGGTTTATGCATAAAATCCCTATTAGTGCCTACTCATCCAATATCCCCAGACCAGTTTTTAGCTTATGGTTTTTATCAGTGAGGAGCCTTGGATCTGAAAGCACTGCATCTAGATCATAGAATCTAATGTAACCTTTTACCTATTTAATTATCTATTAAACTAGGAACCCAAGATGAAAATACATTAATGTTTTCAATCCAAGCTCATTCGCTTGTATAGACATAAAGATCTGAAACAGTCTTTGGTTTTTCAAACATCACAGTCACCATTATCCCATCGGTGGGACTTTTTACTTCCAGTGCTTCTTAAACTTAAATGATATAAGAACTTCTACAATTTGGTACAATGGAACTCCATGTCATGGATTGCAGCTCAGCTCTGTCATCTCCAGTGCTTGAAGACTGCATCAGTTCCTAAGCAATAAAGCCATTGAATTATTCAGATTGAGAAAATTAATTACTTGGTGAAAATCTCTATAATCATAAAAATTTACAAACTTTAGGCAAGGACATTAAATGCTAATGTTAGATCCAGGAAAGAAACTCTCTGCAGTCATGAAAATAACCTACAAGTATATCAAAGCAACATAGTTTAGTTATTCAACCAGAAAAATTTTAAGATGCTAGTATGTCTGAATCAAGAGTTAAAAAAGATTACATGGAATGTCATTGATCATGTGGATGAAGGTCATTTACGTGAAAACTAGGATATTGGTTAAACTTGATGTAACTATTATATCTTAAGAAAATGCACATTATTTAAAGACAGATGACGAATCAGAGGAGGGGGATGAAAAGGATATTCAAGAATTAATATTTTTAATTCTATTTTATGCCAAATGAATTGATCACATTATTAACTGCAAACTGTGAGGATATTAAGTTTTCCTGAAGTCTGTGATGGTCGTATTTTAGTTGTATTTATATATTGGACTATTTCCCTAATCTAATATAAGTATTTTCCAAATACATTCAACTGTCAGTAATAGCACTCTGTATATGCACAACATTTTGAGAGATATTATTTTCTTTTCTTCAGGTATAGCTTGATTGATCAGTGACAGTACTAGAAGGGGAATTAAACCTGAACTCTTACATTCTTGAATATTAAATTTTAAAGTAATTCTCTAAGCAAAGGAGCCATTCTGTCAAAAGCAGTGGTCAGTAGAAGTTTCATATACTTATCTATGAGGTTCATTCTGATTTCTCCACTTTTTTTCTAAGAGCAAAGTTGATTAGTGATTTCCATACATTATGTACAGTTATACTAGGTTGACTTATGGGGTACACCAATTTCAAGTGAGAAACTTCTTTAAATTTTCTTCTTTGTACCTTTTCCTTTCCATTCAATATTTCTGTATTTCCCCAATTGAACATATATTAAATGGTACATACATGGTATGCTAACATAGACATATCTGTTTTCTCTCATTATCAGTTTGGGTTATTGCAATCACTTTTCCAATGATATAGCTGATCTGACCAATATATTTTTTTTTCACATTTACATGGTATTTCATAGATGCAGTTTGTGCCTTACAACATTTAATGTTTAGACTTTGATAGGTGTTAGAATTCCTTGTAGTGTGATGTCATACTGATTACAGATTTTTTTAAATTTGTCTGCTATTTTTGGTATGTATACACTACCATACCAATAATTCTTTTTTTTTCTTTATATGTTTTTTTGTTGTCTAGGGTTTTCTTAATAATAACTAATGGATAACTGTTTTTCATAATCTATATAGATCTTTTCTTTTTTTTAAATCACTGGTTTCTGAATGAACTTCTTTTTCTCTGTTCCATAGTGATAGTATAACTTCATGGTTTGTGTTTCTGGGGTGATTGGGTGTATATGCTAAGTATTTTCCTACATGTATGAGTTTCCTATAAACTGTAGTTTTGATTTCACTATGAAGGAGTCTTGTCACAAGAATGTTTGAGAATGCCAATTTTTGTTTTTGTTCTGATTCTATTGTGAACTTAATTGGAGTGAATATGTTGTTTATATGGTTGTGATGTGATATGATGTACTGTAGATTCTCCTTCAATGAAGTCAAGAATCTCTCAGCAATTATGCCCAGAGAAACCTGTTAGCTACTTTAGTTTACATTCCCGAGTCTAAATTTTCCCATATTCTGCTCCATCCCATTTCCACAACATAATCTTTGTCAACTTTATGGCCTTTATATCTAATCCCCCTTATCTTTTCCCAAACACAGCATAAAAAACAATAATCCACTTTTGGTATGATCACTTTGTTTATATTTATTCTTCCATAACTTTATTATATGTGCCCTTTCTGTTTTCAAGCATTTACATTCAATTAATAGATACCTAATACTTTCTATTCCTTCCTTACACAATTTACAGACTAAATCACCTATATTTTTTTCATTTACATGTATATTCTTTTGTAGCTAAAGATCCTGTTCAAGCCTTAAACAATAAACTACTTTCCTTACTATTATCATATATTAACTCGAACCTAATATTCTGTTTATTTCTATATATATATATATATATATATAATCTCGAACCTAATATTCTGTTTATTTCTATATATATATATATATATATATAATCTCTTTTTACTCTTCATACTAGTTCTCCATCTCTCTAACTCCCTATTCTTTATTAATAAATATGTTCTTTTATCCCATTCCTTACCACTATAACACTCAACAATCCTCCTAACACAATCATCCCATCTTTTGTATAAATATACTGATATAAATTCTTTATCCAAATCTTTTGCATACCACATTACCCTTCTCACCAAATAGCCATACAACAAATGTCTCATCAACATAATGAAGTCAAACTTTAGGTGGTTTCTGGAGTAGACTTTATGGCTGTAATTTTCTGTTCTATCCATGTAAATATTGCTAATCAGGAAATGACTATGGCTAACCCAAAGCCATTTCTTGATTTTGTTGGAAGAATTCTGTGTTGTATTAAAAGTAGGTTGTTGTTATGCAGAATGTTAATAGATCTATTATATTATCAATATGAGGAGTTGTTCTGATTTGTAAGCTATTATCACCATTTAATCTTTTTCTTACAATAGACAATGCTTCTTCACATGGTACATTTGTGAGCTTACTAGTATATCAGTTCTTTCAATTTTCATGTTCTTGATTAATTCTACAAATTTGTCTAGAATCTCTGACAAAGAACTAGGTTTTGTATGCCAAAGGACTAAGAACAAGGACAGATGTTACCAGCAATAATAGAATATGTTATGAACCTGCTACCTGGTAAAACATCCTATCTTTGCTTGGAATGAAAACAGTTTCAAACTTCACCAAGTTGAATTTTACCATCAAAATCATGAAGATAAGACACCAAACATTCTGTTCATAAGATAATGGGATAATGGTGACTATGGTTTTTGAAAAACCAGACTCCAAAATGTATAGTTGCTGAATTGAATTCAGATCTATAAGACTACACAAGCAAATAAGTTTGGATTGAAAACCTTACTGTGTTTTCATCTTGGGATCCTAGTTAACCAAATAGGTCAAAAACAGCTTTTGGGAGATTGCATTATATCTTAAGATCTAGATGCAATGCTCTCACATCCAAGAGACTTCAGTGATGAAAAGCCAGAAGCTAGAAACTAGTCTGGGAATATTAGATGGGTAGGCATTATATAGGGATTTTATGCAAAAACCTTCTTGTATCCACTGATTTCTAAAGCCACATTAGGCAGCACTATGCATGGAGAGTTTGTTACTGTTAAATCATAAAGATGGTTAATAGATATGTTAACTATTATGCCACAAGATATGTAACAAGCATTGTTATTACAAACATTGCATTAGTTTAATAGTTTAATATTTTTTTTTGCAACAGTTATTAATTATGATTTATTATTATCCCCCCCCCATCCTTTTAAATAATATATAATTTAAAATTAAGATTAATTTATTTTGTTACTTTTTTTAATATCTAAATATAAATACTGCCTAACATTATACTAGCAATTAAAGATAAAATAGAAATTCATATAACACTATAATATTAGCCAAAAACAACAAAATTTATCAAAATTCTTATACAACCATGGTTTCATGGAAGGTCTATTTGTAATAGATGAAACCATCGTTGTGTAAGAATTTTGGTAAAATTTTGTTGTTTTGGCTAGTATTGTACTGTTGTATGAATTTTATTTTATTTTTGTAATATGTGTAATATAATATTATTATTTTGCATTTCCACTTTTGTGTTTCTGTTATTAAAAATCTAATTTTTTTATGTTTTATATAATTTTTTTCATGTGTCATAGCATCAGCCGGGAAGCAAACCCACTAACCGGGGACAACTGCCTGTAAAGCAGCTGTCACTGACCTCTTGACCACCATTGCTTGACATGTTTTATATAATTTTTATTGTCAAATTCCTATATTTTGACCATTTGCATGCATTTCCTTTTTACATATATTAAACAATGAAAACAACAAAATCGAATTTTTATTACTAATTTTACAAATACTTCCACATTTTCTTTACATTATAAATATGCAATTATCTATTATTATTTTCCTTATTAATACTAATTCTATTTAAAGGTGTGATGTGATGCACTGTGACTTCTCCTTATATGAAGTCAGGAATCTCTCAGCAACTATACCCAAAGAAACCTGTTAGCCAATTTGATTTTCCTTTCTATTCCCCACTCCTAGTTTTCCCATTTTCTTCTCTATCCTGCTCCATCCCATTTCCACAACATAATCTTTGTCAATTCCATAACCTTTATATCTAAAAAACCCTTATCATTTCCTAAACCCAGCATAAAAACCAATAAGTCACTTTCTGTATAATCACTTTGTTCATACTTATTCTTCCATAACTTCATTATTTGTACCCTTTCTGCTTTCAGGCATTTACATTCAATTAACAGATGTCTAATATTTGCTATACCTTTCTTACACAACTTGCAGACTAAATCACCCATATTTTTCCATTTATGTGTATATTCCCTTGTTGCTAAAGATCCCATCCGAGTGTATGTTCTTTGCTATTATCATAAATTAACTCATACCCAATATTTCATGTACTTTTATATATATTTAAACTCTTTTTACTTTCCACACTAATTCTTCATCTCTGCAACTCCCTATTCTTTATTAATGCATCTATTCTTCTATCCCATTCCTTACCACTATAACACTCAACAAATCTCATAACGCAATCATCCCACCTTTTCTACAAGTATACTGACATAAATTCTTTATCCAAATCTTCTGCATACTGCATTACCTTTCTCACCCATCTTTGTGTCTGTCCTTCATTTATAACACAGTTAAATACTATTTTGGCTATTCTTTTATTATCCATAAACTGCAATATACTGAACATTTTCATTTTGCTTTTTGCATCTCTCATAAAAACTTAACCATCCCATTTCTCTTTGAATTGCCTCCTTTGCCATCCACACATCTGCATCTAATGCATGTCTTCATACTTCTCTTTGTATTTTTTCCAAGTAATCTAATACCCCTTTACTAACACATAATGCATTGCTACCATATGTTAACCCTGCTACTGCCACTCCCTTCCATACAATTGTAGCTACCTCATATTTATTATGAAAACATTGTTAATTTCTTTATCAATCCCTTTCTTTTCTTTGCTTCATTTATCAACTCTTTCTTCTATTCATCCAAGCAATTTCTCTGATTACTTAAGATGATTCCCAAATAATTATATCTATTCACCACACTTAACTTTATATCCCCCAATAAAAATTCTTTGTCTTCTCTTTCCCTAGTAATCATTCCTTTTCACTAGCACTACCTTACTTATAATATTAAATAGCAATGTTAAATGCAAGGATACTCTCAACCCAGCCACAAGATGAAGACGTTAAGAAGTCTCCTTACATTTAACATCATTGTTTAATATTATGAGTACAGTGCTGGTGAATAGAAATCATTATCCTCTAAATAGAATTACAATATGACACAGCGCTAATAAAATTCATTGATTCTTGCTTATTAATATTATTAATTGTACTATTTTCAAGATTACATTTTTTATTTGGTATCTTATTTTTAATAATAAATTAAAATACAATTTATTACTTAACTTATTTAAAATTATTTTGCAGTTAAAATGATCCAAACATGTTGAATTGCTAATTTTTTTAATTTAATAGATGTAATTAGAAAAATATCATTTCAGCATGTTTAGAAAATGTTAAAAAAATTTTTTTAACAAAGATAAGTAATACATTTTGCTTAAATTTAGTTTTAAAATAAAGTACTAAATAAAAAATAATAATACCAAATGTAATAAGTTTAATAAAAATAATAATAGGTAAGTTCATATTTATAATATATAAAAATATAAAGGTATGTGGTAGTATGTGGAATAGAAATCCCTAAAGATAAACTCTATGTAAAAGGTAAGGATTTTTGAGTAAAAGGGTATAAATTATCAAAAACAATTATTATTTTAATAATAGAAGCAAAAAAGTGTAAACACAAAAATAATACTACATCAAAAGAACTACTAAAATAGAAGCAACCAATAGTTTGAAGTAAGTTTGAGATAAATAAAAGTTCATTAAAATTATTGATAAAAATAATACACATATAAGTGTATAGTTGTCATATAAAACAAACAAATCTGAAATAATCATATTTAAAGCAATAGATGTTTTATGATGGAGTACAGTGCTCCATTTCATGTATCACAGACAGAGACATTTTTCATGCATACAAGCTCATATTATCTCCATGCACTGTAATCTGGTTTAAATCTAAGTGGAATTTAACTTAGAATTTTTTTCTGACAGCCATTCCATATTCCATAAAGCAATCTACCTAACCATCCAATATTATTTTGGTCAGTTAGTCTTAGTCTATTTTTAATCCATGTGTAGCTTGAGACAATTGTAGAGTGACAGTTCATGGAACTCAAAAACCATGGATTGAAACCCAGGTCGTTTCACAGCTTGAACTCCTGAGTTATTACTACTACTATTATTATTATTGTCATTATTATTGTTGTTGTTATTATTATCATCATCATTACATTATTATTTATTATTATTATTATTTTAATTTTAATCAGAAGGGAATTAATTACACATGTGCTTTTATATTGTTTAAATACCTCATTGGTGTTTTTGTTGAATATGAAGGATACTGTGAAAAAATGACAGTGGCCATTTTATCTTCATACCTAAATTCATTTATATAGGCCAATCCAAAGCATCTTGGAATGAAAGCATGAACATCTTCCATTAATCACTTTATATCCATTAACTTTATTTTGTCCATTAACAGTCATAAAATCTTCCAATCTACAGCAGGTCAATAATATGAAATATTAGAATCAATGTTTCTTTCTATTTTAATTTACTAGCATAGTATTCATATCAAATTTTATTATTATTATTTTTAGTTGCAGTCAAAAGCATCAAGATAATATGCATTGGTCAGGTAACTACGGATGCATTGGCATAGTTTAAAGATCCAATGGTAATATGGCACAGTCTTAACCTTCGATTAGGGATGCTTTCTTCATCTGTGTGAACAGATTAATGGCTTACTTTTTTCCACTCTTTCCAAAGTTATTAGATATAGGGATATTGTAAAAATGGGAAAACATGAGGAACGAATTAATCAGGGAAGTTAGATATTACTTATAAAAATCTCTACCAGTTTTATTCATCCAAGCACTCTTCATAATGTTTTGTTAAATATGACTATTTTATAAATTCAGCTATCTAATAGCCATCCTCTATACTAACATTCTTTTTTCTTCACAATTAAAATTTGTGAAAATAAAAAAAAAATGTTCTGATGAAGATTGCTAGACAGTTGAAATTTCAAGATGATTATATTTAATGAAACATTGTGAAGAATGCAAAAATAAATAAAGTTGATAGAAATTTTTAAATATAAGCAAATTGAAAAAGACTAAAAGGTATTGAATATTATTAGTAATGCAACCCTTCTATTATCTATAACAGAGATGTCTTTTGTATGGTAAAGCAATCAGTGGATATTAAATAGTAGTTCTGATTAAATCCTTGATTAGTTTCAATGAGAAATTCTGGATTTCATTCACTGACATCCAACAACCACTTTTATTTCTTTTATATTATCCAGTCTAATGGCATGAGATTTGACCATCATTTGGTTTTAAACCCAAGCCAACTTTCTTATGTAGATTGCTGAATAATTTAGAAAATCCAAGTAAGATCTATGAAGATTTTAGCTACTATCAACATCTAGTGTCTCATGATTACTTAAGTTTAATTGGATACATTGTTCCTAATCTTTTCCCACTTGTGTACCCCTTGTTAGCCTGCTTCCATAAATTATATCCTTTGTGTTAAAATAAATCTTTGTAATTAATAGAGTTGGTGTAATTTCAATTTTAGATGTTGTAACTATTTATAAGTAGACCATGGTATTAAAAACACAGAAATAATAAACTTAAAACTTAAAAGGTCATTCATAGCATTGACTACAATTTTTTACTTATATATACTCTGGAACTGATGGGACATCATTTGAATGTACCAAGGTAGAAGAAAATGAAAGATGAACCTATGAAGAATGGCTGAGCATATGTGCTTTAGTGACATGTCACTGCACATTGTTTAAGAGGGAATTTCAAATGATAGACAAAATATGACAATGAGTAATTAAGTTTCTCTTAAAATTAAATAACACAAGTATCCCATTCTGCCAATCATTATAACATTCAAAAAATTTCATGACTTTTTTCAAATTAATAATGTTCAAACTAATCGTTCTCTTCTAAACTTCAGGAAAAATTAAAATACCCCAACAAATAAAAATAAATAAATGAACAGATTTATTGTTTGGGAATTCATAAGAAGTTTGTGTATTGAAAGCCAAGGTTCTTACACTCCAGAATTTGACAAAGCATTACTCCATGTAGAGCAACTTTAATTAAGTCACTCTTTTGACTGATGTTTATAGAAATAAAACAACTAAACACAAAAGGATATCAGATAACACTCCAATCAATGCTATAAAGTATTCCATTTATTTTGTCCAATTTAGTTTAAAGAAATTGCCATTTTCATCAGAAAAAAACCCACAACTGTCATAAAAATAAATATAATCACATGACCAAAAAATCCAAATAATTCTCAAAATCAAATATCAAAAATATAATTAATAAATAAAAAATATTAACAAATCACATTCTTTAGTGTTTGGTTGTAATAGTAATGGTTTTGAGCTCCCCTAGAAATAAAAATGGTAGAGAGAACATTCTAACTTAGTACTATCAATTGTTACCTTTAGATATGCATTTGTTTATCAAAGATACATAAATAAAAGGAAGTGCATTAAATATATATGTTTGAATAATGTGTAAATTATATGGCATATTTCACATTTAAATTTAGTTTAATACCTCAAATTTAAAATGCAATTGTTTGATGTTTGAAAATAATAAGGCAATTATAGATATTGAAAGACTTTGAAAAGTCAATACTTTGACAGCTTGTTATTCTTCTATTGCAATTTATTTAATGGATTTCAATTTAAGTTACATCATAAACTTTAATCACTACATTATGCCATAATAGAATAGGGAGGGGGGGGAGTAATTATTGATTTATACAATTGTTAGTACTAATTTTAATGAGTCAAACATGAAAAGTTTGAGACAGTATTAACAAAATATTCATGAAATGTTTTCATTTTCTTAATTATACAATCATGCTTTTTTCTCTCTATTGATTGTGATTAGTGTCTTCAAATTAAATGTATATAAATTTGAAGACATGTCAACTCCATTCATTGTGCATTATTCATCTTTTGCTATGATTCCCATATTATATGGAAAAAAATTGACCAATTAACCTGCAGTATACATGCAACTCAAGAGTAACTTCTTTCATCAGCTGCCAATGGTCATGCAAATATGCATGGATTATTCAAAGGGCTCTGAGATGGCTGATTAATGGAGCCATTTCAGAAATGCATGCATATTGCTAAGCAATTTGGTAAAAAAAATTTCATGGAGTATAAAGCCACAATAAAAAAAAAATGTGTTAATATGACTGCAGCTGACATATTTTTAAATTTCTTAACAACCCTTTTATTAAGTATTATTATTAGAAGGCAGTTAGTTGCTAAGCAACCTGAATAAAAACACTGATTTAAAGTTTAAAATGTATATTTATAGTTTTTAAAATGCATTTGAGTCCATTGCACTTTGAAATATAGGTTTTCAATCATGACTATTGACCTGAGTTAGAAATTAAAACTTTCGACTAAGAAATTAAAACTTTCAATCCATCGTAAAGCTCAAAGTTTGAAAGTTTAATATATAGCAAGCATATTATTCTGATTGACATTGAAGATATATCTATAATTGAGAATTATTTGAAAGTGGAGGAGGTTTTGCAGATAAAAGTGGGTTGTTTGTTTGTATAAGTTCATATTCATTAAAATTTATTTTAAAGATAGCAAAAAGGTAATCAAGTGATGTTTCAGCACTAAAATAAAAACAACTGATTTACATTATAAACCAATAAATATCACATGGCTATCACATGATTCTAGCTTACACATTGCTGTTTTAGCACATACATTTTTCTTTTACCACAAGCTTTAATAAGTAATAGATGATTTACGTTACTGAATCAAATTAAGTTTATCTTCTTATTTTGCTCCGCTGCGATTCAAGACTGGAACTTTTAGATCATGAGTTGGTTAGTTTTAGACTAATCGGAACCATTAGCACAGTATAGTAATCATTACATTTTAAATAAAACTGTTTTTATCATGAACAACAGCCCACTGTAATTGTGATTTCTACACATGCAGTTTCAATTACCCAGAGAAAGATTTTAAATAAAAAAGAATTTAAAGAGAAAAAAATTAAACGTTATCTTTTAATTTTTTTGTTCACAGTGCTATATACGCACCCCTATACATTTAAAATAGTAACAACTTGTTCTACATAAGAATATGACTTAGTACAAGCTATAGTAATCAAGAGATGCTAGAAGGTTGTGCATTATAATCCCTATATAACTTATTCATCCAATATAGATTGCATTAAGTAACATTATTGCATGTAAAAAATTGCTACTGTTTAAATAACTTGTGTAAGCAAAAGAAAAGATAGTCATGTGATGTTTTAATGGTCTAATACATATATCTGTGTGTTGTACAAATTTTCAACTTTATCAAATTTTTTAGGCTTTTATCAGTGCATTATTACTTAACTCCACCTTATACCATCTACCAGTGCAGAAACTAAAACCATCCTTTTCTCACTATGCAATTCTCATTCTCCAGGTCATTTAGAAGCATCAAACACATGAGTCTCCATGCACATGTTGACATCTTGATAATCTTCCATGCATCCACCAATCTAACTTGAGATTTGTAACAAATCTCAAATATTCTCAGCTTAAAATTTTCCAGTTCAATATCCCTAATTATACATATATAATAAAAAAGATTTTGCACTGAACAACAGTTTGAAGAGAGATGCTACAAACGTGCTAACTGTATACCATATAAACATCATTCCATTCAGACAACAAAGCCCCAATGGGAGTGATAAAAGATATATTAAAAAATATTACAAAAAATTAACAGCTTAAAATATGGCGGAGGCTATATCTAAGGTTAAGTTATTGTTTTAAAAATTTAAAAACTTTGTTGATTGGGTTGAATATGAGGACTTGAATATTAAAATTTTAGCTGTTATCAGTAGTTGAACTAAAAAAAATATTATTTTGTCAATTAGGTTAACTATTAATTTAAACGTGAGGAATGTCAAAAGGAACATTGTAGTGTGAGAACTAAAGTTCTGGGCCTTATCGATAAATGTCATGCTCTTCTGAGAAGTAGGTCACAAAACATTATATATGTATACATAAAATCTTTAGTACCCAGACACAACGTGACATGCACGTGATCAAATACGATAATGTATTCTCACATGTAATAAATTCTATATTTATTCACTCTAGTAAGAGAAGATTAAAAACGGTTTCATAAGTAGCATGCAATTCAGTTAAGTTTTTCCTGTGATTAAGCAATACTGACCATGTGAAAATTCTAATTATTATACACAGCTGGGAAAAGTTTCTCCAACAGTCATTTGTTAAGAATAGCCAAACATCCATTTACTGATCAATATCAGATAATTATCTGGATTGGCTATGGATCAGCTTCTAAAAAAAAATCTTAAGATTGTTGAAAAATTTTTAAGTTTACCCAGCCCTAATTTGAATCCAGATCATAAACACAGCCGGTGAATGTGTTACCCATGTATCCTGAGATTACCCAAAATATGTTAATGCTAAATAGGCTACTATATATAATCAAATCATTCCCTTAATACTGTCCATTGCACTGTACATTATCAAGGCTATTGAGATCAGATAGATAGCTTGATTATGGATGACGAGATTTGGCTGGATACTGTAAACATTGGTAAGTAAGTGATTTGATTATATATATTGTATGACCAAAGTCATTATCATCCATTCATAAACGAGTAGGGCTATTTAATAATAATAAAAAAAAGGAAAACAAACAAAAAAAAAGCAGGGGGGAGGGGGAGATAGAGTCAAAAACAACAACTCAGAAATGATTAGTCAAAATTGCTGGTCGTGTTATTAAAGAATGGAAATATAAATCCCATTAGTACATTAAAGATTTCATTTTTAAAAATTCTTTTGACTTCAAAATAATACGATTAAACAGCATTTAATAAAGTATGACTTTTTTAAGGAAAATTTCTTAAAGTAATTGTTTTTATCTCATTTTACAGATTGTTCAAATATTAATATTTGAATAATCTTTGTAATTTTTACACTGCCCTTCTCTTTCCGTATAATATCTTATTCCTATCTAACCGTTACATGTACATACGTAAATTCATGGACACTCGTTTATTAGATAAGATATAAGTCTATAATTACTGAAAAAATTGTACGCACAATTAAACAAGTAAATACGTAATTAAATTTTGAACGAGTAAGTAAATGAAGCTAGAAAAAACAATCGTTTAAAACTAATATTTATAGCTTTATTGTCATTTTTTATTTATATTTAATATAAGATTTAAACCGTATTTTTCAAATAAATAAAAGTTAACTTACTTGTGAGTAGAACTAGGCTTGATATTAGTAACCTAATTAGAGATTCCATGTTGCTGAGTGAGACTGTAGGAAAGAACTTTGAAAGAAGAATATATTGGTTTTTATCTCATCTGAGATTACAAGATTAATTATCTGATGAAGGTTGTGATAACCCCCACTGAAAAAGGGTCACTTTTGCATCTGAGTTAAGCATCTAATATCAGGATCTTAAAATCGACAGGTAAATTGATCTCATTATTCGTCATTTAATAAAAGAATTTACTAAACAAACATAACATTTGCGATAATACATTTCTTAATGTAAGAAAAAAAAAATGTATGTGTGTATTATAGCTTGAATAAAAAATATAAAAATGTATAAAACCTTGGCGTGAACCGGTCATCAAATATCCTTAAGACACTTTTACTTTATGCCATTCTCTACAAATCACTGTAACTATTTCACTTAGTAACATCATTTTTTTCTTGTATTTTTTTAGTCCCTTTCGAAATTTCATAAACATCTTACTTTGTAATATTAATATAATAATTTTATTATTTATATATAAATTGATAGTAATACATTTGTGTATTTTCTGAAGAAAACTGTTGCACAGTCGAAACTGTAAGCATAAAAATAATAAATTGCATGGAAATAAATGCACAAGTAGCTCATTATTTTATTCTAGAATCTGGTTATTTTTTATTTTTTCAATAGATTTGTTTTTTCTACTTTTTTCTTCAAACCCCCCCCCCCCAATTGTATTCTTGGAGATTAGTATTATCATGATCCCTCCATATTGTTGTAGTCCTCCTCCCTTCTCTCAGAAGTGGACTATTCCAGATCCCCTCTTATCTGATCGGATTAAGCATTGTTTACTGCTGGCCAATAGGCTAATGTACAGCTAAACATATAGCCAATGATTAGTACAGGACGATAAGCAGCGATAATCACTGAATCCCAATGTTTTCAGTAAGGTCAGGGATCTGGCTATAAATAGTCAGCCTTTTGTGAGAATTGGGGGAGAATGTCTGTCTGATCCACAAAGATTGTACATGTTCTCCCAGGGAAGCCCTACTAACCTGAACAGCAGTCAGCATCCCCACTAATAGCAATACGCTATTTGTCTACGCATCTAGGCAAGTCCACAGAGGGACCAGATGCTGCTAAGACTACTGTTGACTCAAGGTAAGCTGTCTTGTAGAGCTGGAAGAGTCATTTTCCCTACCTACGAGACAAGGTATCAGATGTAGCTGGAAGCAGTAGGATCACAAAACGCAGAGCCCAAAGTTTACATTAATCTATAACATTCAGTATTATATATATTTGTAGATATAATAAAGATTATATTAATTGTAATACTGGTGTTAATATTAATTTCTGTAGGTTGGGTCTGTAATCCAGACCGAACACAACAGATTTGGCACAGACAAAAGATTGTTTTCCCCCCACATCTGGAAAAAAATAAATAAATGGGAGCGTAAATACATGAGTGTGCACTTATATAGACACTCATTTAAGTTTATGAATCTCTGATTATTAAATCACACTTAAATTGCCCAAGTCAAATACACGAAAACGTATTTACTAAAGAGTGATTATTAAAATCACTTATTTCTGTGAAAATAAAAATTAAAATACGTCATATTTAGTGAACAGTGATTGTTAAAATCACTTAATACCCAATTAGTCAGTTGGTGTATTTTTTTTCCAAGGGGATAATTAACTATCTCATTGCAGTCCGAATAAAAACCAGATTCGGCATATTGAGAAAAAGTTATTTTCCTCAAGATGGTTAAAGAGATTGACCGCAAATACGATTGGAGGTTTATAAACCAATCAAAATTGGTCATTCTAAAAAGACAGAAGCTCACCCTAGTGGAGTAAAAAGTCTGTCAAAAATAACAGTATCGAGTGGTTACCTGCGCTAAATACGAAATAAATATTTTTCTTATGTTATACCAGAGAAAAATAAAAGAATGGCTAATATAGTTGGATAAATGGATTCCAGCAGTCGTTATTCAACAACTCCACAGCCTAGTTGAAACAGCAGATAGATGTCAACATCATCACCATCGATGCAGCCACAATGAAGGAATCTTCAGGGATATGCAGTGCAAGCAAGGAGTCCCAACAAACTGAAGTCAGCAGCAGACCAGAAGAAGCACCGAAGTGGATTAGTCAGTCTCCAACATACCTATATGACTGTTCTCTAGGGCTAATTTTTAGCCAGGGGAGGAATGTTATAGTCTTCCCTTTCTCTCAGACTATTCCAGATTCCCTCTTATCTGATCGGATTAAGCATTGTTTGCTGCTGGCCAATAGGCTAATGTACAGCTAAACATATAGCCAATGATTAGTACAGGCCAATAAGCAGTGATGATCACTGAATCCCAGAGTTTTCAGTAAGGTCAGGAATCTGGCTATAAATAGTCAGCCTTTTGTGAGAATTGGGGGAGAAGGTCTGTCTGACCCACAAAGACTGTATGCGTTCTCCCAGGAAAGCCCTGCTAACCTGAACAGTAATCAGCATCCCCACTAATATCAATATGCTATTTGTCTATGCAGCTAGGAAAGTCCACAGAGAGACTGGAAGCTGCTAAGACTACTGTTGACTCAAGGCAAGTTGTCATGTACTGCCAGAAGAGTCATTCTCTCTACCCATGAGGCAATCTATCAGGTATAGCTGGAAGTGGTAGAACCATAAGACCCAGATCCAAGAGTTCACATTATAACTGTATTATTTATTGTATATATTTGTGAATAATAAATATTATATTAATTGCAATACTAGTGTTAATATTAATTTCTGTAATTTGGGTCTGTAATCCAGACCAAGCACAACACATATCTTCATTTTATTCATTTTAAATGCCATTGCTTTTTTTCCATAAAATTACCTTAATTCTGTCCTGTTGATTTTTCAAAATACTTTTATTATTTTGACTTCAAAGCCCAATGGTTCATTATAATATTAAATGTTATTTCTCCTCACTTTTTCCTATCCAGTTTCTTAAATAATAAAACTTTTAATCTCTTAAATATTTAAATTTTTAATTTGATTCATTAAGTCAGTTTCTACTTTTCAGTTATCATTGCCACTAAAATAAAATAATTGAAAGGTAAGAAATTTGAGCATGGAAGCATCAGAGTTAGACTCAATCCAAGGACCTTATGTTTCAGAGACCACAGGATAATGATTCATTGATTCCATTTAAAATCATAGTTAAGAGAAGATCAGAAGAAACAACTGCTATTATGATCTTTTTTTTAAATGACACCTTTTCAATATTTTTTGACTTAGTTTTCTCGTTTAAATAAAAGTCAAATCTCATTAGATAACTTTATAAAAATGAAGCCCAGATAAAAGAAACTGTTGTTTCTTCATACATTTTTTATATTTCTTCATTTTATTTTGTTTTATGTTTGTAATTAAAATAATTAAATAGTACTCATTTTTATTATGCTTTGATATTAAATACAGTGTAAATTTATGATCTCACTGTAAAACTTGTTTTATTGAGTTTTAATTTTGAATATAAAATAAAAGTATGTAAAGAATTTGAAATTACTGATGCCCTTTTTATGTATTTGCTTTCCATAAAATTAGAATCTCATTTCTCTTCTGCCCATAATCTTATATAAAAATTTGTCCGTAATGCTGTCATGTGTCAAATTCACAACTAATTAAAAAAACCTATTACGTTTATCCATAATGCTGTCAAATTTACAATTGAAAAATTGAAAAAAAAACCCTTTAAATTTATTTTTATAAATAACTATATCTAACTAAATCATTATTTATAGTATAAGTATTTTATATATAGGAGGTAATTCCATTCTTTATATTTAATAATCTGTAATTTTTATTATAAAGAATATTGTGAAGAAAGCAATTCTGCCATTACTAAAACATAATTTTTAGAGTTGTTTATAAGGATGTCAAATTCATATATCAAATATTACAGGTATATTTAAAAAATTAAATTTATTAACAGTTTTGTGTATTAAAAAATATTACAAAAACCACAGCCTTTAAGGATGGCTACATTTCTCACTTTTATTTATATAATATTAAATCTTTTGTTTTATTTACATTAAATCTTTAAAAAAACTTGTTAAAGCAACCAATTAAAAGAAATGGTGACCTTTTCAAGGCCAGACACATATGGTATACAATAATTTTAAATTATTAAAATAAATATTATTAACCCTTCTGCATTCCAACATTTTCCCAACACCACCTAGTGGCAATTTGAATTAATAATTCACCATTTTATTTTAGTTTTAACATTTTTATTCAGTATTATGAATCAATAAATTGTACTTTATTTATTAGACATATAATTTTACAAATTAAAAACATCCTAAAAATCAAAAGTAATCTTTCCAAATTTAGAAAGGAGATAAAAAGTGAAATATATAATGCGAATAATAAGCCACTAAGAAGAATAAATTGACAAGATTATTCTTGATTGAAGAATATTAACAATTTTTATTAGTCATTCATTAGACTTGAGATTATTCAACAATGGATAATATTTCTGTAGTGTAATGTTCTCTATACCACTCTCACACAAGGTAGGGACTATTTTCTATTTGCTTTTAACAGATTATTCATTATTGGATAATCTCAAGTCTAATGAATGACTAATAAAAATTGTTAATATACTTCCACTGAGTGATTTGTGTCGTAGTTGTAGCATGTTTGACACTCATCAATTAAACTGTAGTAATTTATTATATATATGATCACTAGATGGAGCTTTATCTGATAGAAACATGTTTGATAAATGCTGATTTTCGAGTTGGTATTTAGATCTAGTTTCTAGTCTCCCAGGCCTTCACTGATGTGAACCAATAAGCTCAAAACCAGCTGGTCTGGAGGTGGGTGACAACGATAGAGAATTTGAATTCTATCTCTTTCAGCGTTTATGTAAACAAAGCTTGTTAGGGGCTATTGATAAAGCTCCATCTAGTGATCATAAAATGCAAGCTTAAAGGCAGGTTACAATATTTATAACCTGTTTTTATTATATATATATATACAGAACAATGATAAAGATATGTGTAAGAGATTGTGAACTGGGCCAACTGATCAGTGGTAATTCAGCATGAAAAGCATATCATGGGGATCATACATATTTTTCACATCTTTGGTCATTTGTTTATAATAACGTGCCTCCACAAGATGTTAAAAGCAAACTGAAAACACTCCCTACCTTGTCTGAGAGTGATGTAGTAAAAATTACAGTACAGAGATATTCTTTCTTGATTGAATTTCATTTTTTAAGCATGAATGAATTTTCATGAAGCATTGCAAAACTATACAATTCTATTCTAGAATATAAAATTGCATTTATAATTATTAAAGTATCCCAAAAGTTTTGTGCTATGTTATTTGACCGTGTGTAATGTTCATAGTTTTCTTTTTATCAATACTTCAAGGTTCTTAAATTGTATTTTTAAAAATTAAGCATAATTGAAAGAAATTTAAATGCAACCATAAAAATAGTTCTTTTTTTAATAATTACTATAAAAATATTTTGAAAAATAATCATAAATATTTAAATAAACTATGGAAAATATAATTTGTTTTTCTAATTGTTAACAACAATCAAAGAAAAGATTACAAGTTTTTATACATTCAAGATTAAAGAATCTACCAATAAGCAACATTGTAGAATGGTTGATTCATTTGTAATACAGCATTATGAACTACTGACATTTTCAGATTTTTTTAAAATTAATAAATCAACATATAGTTCCAGTTTTTACCATCAAATAAATGTAAAACAAACAAAGAAGTGCTAAAATAAGTACAAGAGAGTGATTTAAAGCCAAAACACAGCAACATAATTTCAGTTCTCCATAATATCAAACAGATGGGAATCAGTTTGTTAAAATATTATTTTTTAAACAATTATAAATTCTAGACAATCTTAATAAATAAATAATCTGCTTTTAAACACTTTTATTTAATTTAGAAACCATTTGTTTAGGATAAATTTTGAAATCAATTTTTTAGCATACTTCTATCACATGGATTTTTTTGAAATTTTGTACATCTAGAAGTAAATGATAATGCAAAATGACAGTATAACATTTCAAGTTCAGCCAGTTATTTATTGTTATAAGTTGCTACCAGTTCAATAAGTTTTTAGTGATGTGCACAAGAGGGCGCTATAATTTTTAAATGCTTTATTTAAAATAAAAAAGCTTTCACTAAAAAGTGATTATGATAAATTAAAATAGAAATAAAAACAAATCTTAATTTATCTTGACTGTAAAAGTTTCTTTTTTAAAAAAAATACTTCTTTTATAAATAAAATAGTATTGGAATTAATTTTTAATGCATGTGAATTTCCTTTCAAATATTAAACAGACTGTGACATTGTTTATATACTTAATTTTAAATAAGAATAATAACAAAAAGTATATGAATACTAAAAAATTAAAAATAATATATATAAAATTATTTTATAATAAATGCTTTTATTTCCTGAACATTAGAAAGCCAGAAATAATTGGGATTTTTGTATTTAACTTGAAATAAAAGTGTGGGGTATCTAGAAATTAATTAATCCAATCACTAGATGTAAAAATTAGTGATTGAATTAATTAATTTCTGGACATCCTATTGGTTTTATTTCAAGTTAAATATAAAAAAAACAATTATGATTGAAAAAAATTATTTTTGTTTTTTTAGTGTATAGTAAAAAAAATTTTTTTTATTATAAAATATTCTTATATATATATTATTTAATTAGGGAATTATATAACTTCTGATTGGACCAAATTCAATTTGAATTATCCAATAAATAGAGAGGTTCACTTTTTATTCTAATTAAAGTTATAAAGCTGAACAATTTTTCTGTTGTAAAATAACTTACAGTATCATAACTTTATGTTAAAGAAAATATAATTATTGAAGTATAAAAAACAACCACCAGAGTTTATGATTACTACAATTCCCTTTATAAATTTTTTTTTGATGAACAGATTTGATTATAATAAAAATTGGAACTTTGCTTATTGGATAATCCAAACTGAATTAACCCAATCAAAAAATATATAATTAATTAATCAAAAAACAAGTTATTTAATCACTAAGATTTTTTAGGATTTTCTTCCCTTTTAAAATTAATAGTAATTCATTACATAACTTCATATTAATTTAATTTTAGTAATTACACTAGTTAAGTTGGTTAAATTTAGAAGTAAATGGACTGAAAGTGATATTTGCAATTTTTACAAATGATTATTATGGAGTATTTTCTAGATATTGGGGTATTGATATAAGTTTTATTTACTATTCTGCTAAATAAGAATTTTTAAAAGCAGAAAAGTATTCTATTCATATAACCACTAAGACATAAAGATTATGAGAGACAGTATAGTATTATTACTGTGCATTGTTTCTGAAAACTATATAAAAACATGATCTTAATGCCTTCACACCTTATATATTGTTTGGAAACATTACGAAGACTTAAACATTACCAAATAAAAACACAATAAATTGGTATTGCTGCACTTTATTGGCCAAATGCCTATGACCAGTTATGTCTCCAAAGTAATTAAAAGAAAAATACAAGAAAACAATGTAAATCACTTTCTAAATGGAGCTAACTATTATTGTTAATAGCTTATGACAGCAATTCAATAGGCCTGCCCACTAATAAAATAACTATATATATATATGATTTTTTTAAAAAAATAAATTCTCATAGAATCACTAAAATGTGAAAAAAAAAAGTGCTAAAAGGGCGGGAAAAAATTTGTTCAATTTTGACAAATGAACGCTTGGGATGATTATATTTAGAAATTGTATCAATGCCAATCTATTTGTCAGATCATTTGTGATTAATGCACATTTGCATTGATACAAGAAAGTAAGTATTATTCACAAGTGATCTGAAGAACAGATCGACGTTAATACAATTTCTAAACATGATCACTCCATGCTTTTATTTGTTAAAGTTTTTTAAAAAAATTATTTTTTATATTTTAATTTATTTATTTTTTACTTTTTAATGCATTTCTGTAAATAAAAGTTTTTCTTTACATTTTTATTTCTTACTTTTTAGTTTTATATAATTCCAGAAATTATGAATGAAGAAAGTTTAGATACAATTTAATACCACTAGATGGCAGTACAATAGAGAATTCAAGGAGAAATGGGATGGTCAAGTTTCATATGAGAGATGCAAAAAGTAAAATGAAAATGTTTGGTAGATTGCAGTTTATGGATAATAAAAGAATAGCTAAAATAGTTTTTAATTGGGTTATGAGAAAGGGCAGGCAACAAGATGGGTGAGAAAGGTAATACAATATGTAAAAGATTTGGATAAAGAATTTATATCAGTATATTTGTACAAAAGATGGAATGATTGTGTTAGGAGGATTATTGAGTGTTATAGTGGTAAGGAATGGGATAAAAGAATAGATTTATTAATAAAGAATAAGGAGTTAGAGAGATGGAGAACTAGTATGGAGAGTAAAAAGAGTTTAAATATATATAGAAATAAACAGGATATTAGGTGTGAGTTAATTTATGATAATAGTAAGGAAGGAGTTTATTGTTCAAGGCTTGAACAGGATCTTTAGCAACAAGAAAATATACATGTATATGGAAAAATATAGTTGATTTAGTCTGTAAATTGTGTAAGGAAGGAATAGAAAATATTATATATCTGTTAATTGAATGTAAATGCTTGAAAACAGAAAGGGCACATATAATGAAGTTATGGAAAAATAAATATGAAAAAAATGATAGTCGGTATTACGTATCCCCAGGGGTAATGTTTTAGTGTCTAATTAATGTCACTTATAATATTGGTCAGATTGAGTCAGGGGATGCATTTATTAAATATATCCATTAACATGGCCTTCAAAATTTGGATTGTGGTAATCTGGTAAAATGGTAGCTGTTTTAATTTTTCTAATTAATTTTTTTACAAGCATTTAATTAACGTTGATTAATATTTGCCTTTTTCATATTTGAAAAGATTGTCAGATAAGTAATTGGTGAAGATTGTCAGTGAATAGAATCCATTCTGTTGCTTAAATTGACCAGTAGTTTGATAAGTTAAATAAAAAATCTGAAGGCTGTTAACATTGAGTATTATTAGTACAGTTTTCAGGTTACTTAAAAACTGATTATTATTATTATTATTATTATTATTATTATTATTATTATTATTATTATTATTATTATTATTATTATTATTATTATTATTATTATTATTATTATTATTATTATTATTATTATTATTATTATTATTATTATTATTATTATTATTATTATTATTATTATTATTATTATTATTATTATTATTATTATTATTATTATTATTATTATTATTATTATTACTACTACTACTACTACTACTACTACTACTACTACTACTACTACTACTACTACTACTACTACTACTACTACTACTACTACTACTACTACTACTACTACTACTACTACTACTACTACTTCCGGTTTTCTAGTGTAAAGACGTGTTTACTTGTTCTCTTGATTTTTTAAATTTTTAATGATGGATTCATGTTCTATTTGTAAAGAACTTTTACCAAAAAATGGTAATTTCGTATCCTGCTTTGGTTGTACGTCCGGTATGCACTTTGCATGTGCATCGTTGAGTGATACTACTTACCGAAGAATGTCTATAAAAAAGAAGCAAGAATGGAGGTGTGCTGCTTGTAGAGTTAGTTTTTCTAAGGCTAGTGATGTTTTGGATTCATCTATGACTGCTAAAAATTCACCTGATTTAATTTTGGAGGAAATTTTGGATAAATTAAAATTATTGCCGGTGATTCACAACACAATTTCAGAGTTATCTCAAGCAGTTGCTAATTTGCGGACAGAAGTTATTTCTTTGCGTGAAAATGTGGATTGGAATAATCAAGAAATAATTCGTCTTTCTAATTCTTGTACTTCAAATGAGAATGAGATTTTGTTATTGAAAGATAAATTACATTCTATGGAACGATTTAATCTGGATCATGAAATTGAAATACAGGGTTTGCCTTGTCAAGAAAATGAAAATTTGCCGTTAATTTTAACTAACGTGGCGGACAAGCTCGGTGTTACAGATGTCGCTGTAGATTTGGAAAACATTTTTCGTACAAAAAATAAATCAGGAGCTCCAGGTTTTGTTGTAGCTCGTTTTAAATCACGAAATTCTGCCATACAGTTTTTAATAAATAAAAAATCTGTTTTAACAGTTTCTCAAATTTTGCCTGGGGTTAATAATAACAAACGTATTTATATTAATCAGCGTTTGACTCCATTCAATAGAAGGCTTTTATGGTTGGCGAAACAGAAGTTACGTTCTGGTCAAGGTTTTGCTTTCATTCATAATGGATCAGTGTATGTGAGAAAAGATTATAATTCTCCTCGTGTTTTAATTAGAAATGAAAGTGATTTGGAGTCATTCTGAAATTTATTTATTATGATAAATTCTGATTTGATTTCTCAGGAAAAAGATTTTGCTTCACTTAAATTATTGGTAAAGGTTTACTTTAGCGACCAGGGCATATTCGCCATCTAGTTTTTAAAATTAGAACTAAAATCTTACGTATCTGCTCTTATATTACAATTACAGTAAATATTTATTAATTAAAACGTAAAAGATAATAAATAAAAAAATAATTTACCTTTTTAAGCATAATTATACCCTATGCATAGCAGGAAGTTGGAGAAAAGGGCGGCAGTGCTATATCTACTGTGGAAGGCAAATTCTTGGAGGTACGATGAAAATAAAGCCCTGCTGGTACCAGATTGGAATTTCAGCTTACGCTTGGCCCTCATCCACATATTCTCAATATTCTGGGTATGTATGTCTTGGTCTTCGGGATTCACGAAGTTGTCCTGGTGGACGACAACCGAATGCATGTGCACCCCATTGCTAAGTCTGCTGATATTATTGTACGCAGCCCAGCCATCTGAAATTATGCGAGTCCCTGATAAAATGTACTGCTGGATTAGGGCCTCCAATGAGCCAGCCGTTCTATCCGCAACTTCTGTCAAGAAGCATGTAGTCCCCCTGTGGTATTTTCTGTGGAAATAATATGTTTCGTCGATTTCGATGACTAATGGCTCTCCATTGTTATCTATTCCGCCGAGAACCATCGAGATAGTTTAAATTCTTAAGTTATAAATGCCGATAGTTTAAATTCTTAAGTTTCAAATAATTTGAACTAATTATTTTAATTAAACTAGTGCAATTATTTCAACTTCTTTAAAATGGTAAATATTTTTTTTATCTTTTACATTTTAATAAATTTTAATGTAATTGTAATATAGTAGTATATACGTAAGATTTTCGAATAATAATTTACTTATAATTTTGAAAACTAGAGGGCGAACATGATTTTTATGCTGTGGTCGCTAAAGTAAACCTTTACCAAATTATTTCATTTAAACATACGTAGCATTAGATGTCATTTTGATGAACTTGTAGTTTATTTAAATAATTTTCCTTTATTTCATTTTGATATAATTATTTTAACGGAAACTTGGATTTCTTTACAAGAACAAAATTTATATAGTTTGAATGGCTATACGAGTATACTTTCTCCTCGTATGCATTTACGATCTGGTGGTGTTATGGTTTTTATAAAAACCGGTTTAGACTTTTCTTTCAATATTCCAACATTTAATACTGCAGAATGTATTTTATTAACTTTGAGACTCCCTAAATGTGTGCTTTCTATTTTGGCTATATATAGATCATGTACAAGTAAAGTTTTGGATTTTGTTACTGAACTTGATTCTTTGTTATTAGATTTGGGTTCAGAATCTGCTGTTTTAATGGGTGATCTAAATATTGATTTGTTAAATAATGCTTGTAAGTCTACTATAGATTATTTAAATTTACTTTATAGCTATGGATTTAGTCAAACGCTTTTTTCACCTACGCGTATTACTCCTATATCTCAATCTCTTTTAGATCATATTTTTGTTAGATTAAGCCGCAGTTTATTTTCTGATTCGTCTCTTTCTAAATTATTTCTTACAGATCATTTTGCTACTGAATTAAAAATATTGAATTGTATGGATAATATTAATGTTTGTGCATATGTTGAGAAATTATCTTTTTCTAAATTGAATTATTTATTATCTGTTCAGAATTGGGATGAGATTTTTATGATAGATAATGTAAATGATGCATTTTTGGGGTTCCAAGCTATTTGTTTAGATTTAATTGCTAAAGCAAAGTTTCATTTAAAATTGACAAGTAAGAATAGAAGAAGATCTCTTTGGGTGACAGATGCGCTGGTATGTAAAATTAATCAGAGAAATGTATTAAAATCTTTGGATGGCTCATCAGATGTTTTAAAAAAACTTAATGTTGAAATTAAGTCTGATATTAGAAAGTTGAAGTTTAGATATTATCAAGAATTTCTTAGTGATAAAAATGTTTCTTTGAAATGGAGAACAATAAATTCTTTGATTAAAAAATCTTCTCCTGATCGTATTAAATGTATTAAATATAATGAAAGTTTAATTGAGTTACAGAATAATGAAAAATATTTAGCTGATCGGTTTAATGAGTATTTTGTAAATTTATCGATGCGTGATGTGCCTGATTCAAGTTTGAATTCTTTTTTATATTCTGATGTTTCTGAATCTCAGTTGTCTGTAGCAATTGATAGTTTAAAAAATGTCACTTCTTTTGGACTAGATGGTATAACACCTAAGATGCTTAAAGAAAATAAGGTTGCATTTTTGCCTATTTTAGTTCATTTATTTAATTTATCTTTGCAGTCTGGATCATTTCCAGAATGTCTGAAAGTTAATGTTATTACTCCTGTTTATAAAAAGGGTGATTCTACTCTTATGGTCAATTATAGGCCAATTGCTATTATTTCTGTTTTTTCTAAATTATTGGAAATGATTGTTAGGGATCAAATGTTGTCATTTCTGTTTAAAAATAAAATTTTATCTGACTATCAATATGGTTTTCTTCCTGGCAGAAGTACATTAGATGCTTTAAAACATCATGTTCAGTATTTAACATCTTCATTGGATCAGGAACTTAAAACATTGGCTATTTATCTTGATTTATCTAAAGCATTTGATTCTGTTAATCATAATATTTTGATTAAGCGTTGCTACTTGTATGGTTTTCGTGGATCTATTGGTAGTTGGTTGGAGAGTTATTTAAATGATAGGAAACAGTTTACTAATATTTATGGTACTATCAGTGATGTTGTCTTGATTAATTCTGGAGTTCCGCAAGGTTCAGTACTTGGTCCTCTATTCTTTTTAATTTATATTAATGATTTATTTTCATTGAAGTTACATTCTAAGATTTTTGGTTTTGCTGATGATATTGCTTTATCTTGCAATGCTGTTTCTTATAATCTTCTTGAAAAATTAGTGAATGAGGATTTGGACTCAATTGGTAAATGGTTGGCATATAATTCATTGTTGGTCAATTTAGATAAAACAAAAGCTATTCTTTTTTCTTACAAGCGTACTTTTTTTCTCTTAAGATTAAAATTTGCTGTAAGTATATTTTGCATTATAATAGTATATGTACTTGTGAGAATATTCCTTTGGTAGATAATTATTGTTATTTGGGAATATATATTGACTCCAGATTGTCCTGGACAAATCACATTACCTATCTTTGTCAACGGTTACGTAATTTAAACTATATGTTTTATTATTTAGTTAAATTTCTTCCTAGGTCTGCTCTCATTTTTATTTACATTGCCTGTTATCAGAGTATTTTATCTTACAATATCATTATTTGGGGTAATGCTTCTCCACATATTTTATCTTCTTTGCGTGTTTTGCAAAATTATACTTTGCGCATTATTTTTGGTAGATCTCGTTCCTCTTCTGTTCGAGATATTTATATTGCATTTGGTTTATTTGATGTAAATCACTTATATCAATATAGAGTTATTTTTGATATTTTTTGTGCTAAACCTTTTCTGAATTCTAGAGTTTATGTTCTAAATACTCGTCTTTCTAATAAATTTCAATTACCTTTACCAAAATTTTTTAAGGAATCTAGTAGAAGACAATATGTTTATTCTGGGTCAAAGTTGTTTAATAAATTTGTATATGAATGTTCAATTGATCTGAATAATATTTCTTATATATCATTCAAAAAATATTTGTGTCAATGGTTGTGTAGTATGTATTAATTTTGGCATTTATTTTATTTATTTAATTAATTTTATTTATTTCCTAAACTGTTCTTTTGAGTTTTTGATTGTATTTTTATTTAATTTATTTTTACATGTAAATTCCACACACAAGATTTTTCTTGTTTGGAGTTTTTAAATATTTGTGATGTACTTTGTTTTATTTCATAGAATAAATTGAATTGAATTGAGTGTATTATTATTATTATTATTATTATTATTATTATTATTATTATTATTATTATTATTATTATTATTATTATTATTATTATTATTATTATTATTATTATTATTATTATTATTATTATTATTATTATTATTATTATTATTATTATTATTATTATTATTATTATTATTATTATTATTATTATTATTATTATTATTATTATTATTATTATTATTATTATTATTATTATTATTATTATTAGTTGTTGTTGTTGTTGTTGTTGTTGTTATTATTATTATTATTATTATTGTTATTGTTATTGTTGTTGTTGTCATTGTTACTACTACTACTACTACTACTGTTGTTGCTGCTGCTGTTGTTGTTATTATTCTCCTTTTTATTCTTCATATTATTATGATGATGATGCTGTTTCAAAGCAACTTTATTCATCAAACAAAGGATACATCAGTGTGCTTACTTTTACAAAGAAAAAATAATTGTCTAAGCACATGTGTTGTAGCAGCATTTACATGTAAATATAGTGCTTTTTAATACACAACTTATAAAAACTCTGAATGAAATCAATAACTACACATATATAATTTTGAGATTAGTCGATATAAGAAGTGATTACCTGTTTTTATGCTGAAATGTCTAAAGAAATGATGGATCCTAGTTATAAGTATTTGTTCAATTTTGGCAAAAGTTTATTAAATAATCTTCTGCTAAATAATCTGGAAATTAATTTGTGATTATAAGCATTAACTCAGTTTTGGCAAAGGTTGATATTGTTTATAATATATGAAGTGGTAAGGTAACCATTGGTGTATCAATGATCATTTTATATAATGTTTGCTATATTTTATAAATAAGTGCTTATAATTAGATTGTGTTGCAAGGCTGTATTTATCAGTATTATGGTTTATTGTTAGAGATTGGACTGGTGTTTTAAGAGTGACTATGCAGCAACAAAGATGTCTGTTTGTGCAAGTTTACTATCCCTGGCTCTCAGTTGTTCAAGCTTGTTGGTAAAAATGGTTGGGTGGTGATAGAAACCCCAAAAGTGCATCAGGTGTACCAAAAGGCATACAAACTAAATGTTGGGGCATGAATAGCTGGTGAAGTGTTTCTATTGTGTATCTCAAGAATACTATTTATTGTGAGAATGTTTTGCCTGTGTTTAACATGATTTTCCAAGTGCATGTTACTGCTGGACAGATATGTAATAGATGATGCTGTTTTCTCTTCTCTGTGACATAGTTGGTGAAATGAATCAATTGTTGTGTACAGTCTTGAGTATTGTAAAAAGTGGGAGGTGGGTAGGTAGTATAAGTTAAGTTTAGGAGGCAATAGTAACTGTTTATTCCTAGGTGGATTTGGATATAGTAGATTGTGAATGCTTCTGTAGGTATACTTATCAGTATTAAGTAGTGATATTTTTTTGTGGATATTTTATGAGTGATGACAGGAATCTATGTGATGGGGGTGGTCTGTAGTTAATATTATATGTATGATACATTCTAGTGCTGGAAATCATCTTATAATGGTAGTTAGAATATGAAAAACTTGTATGGAGTGAAATCTCAGTCTATTTTGTGCCGGCGGAAAACAAAGATTTTGGTGGAGATAGAGAGAGTTTTTCTATGCCATAGCAATTTGCAACAAAGAGAAGAAATATAAGAGTTAAAAGATTTGACAGTTGGTTGAAAAGGCAAATTCTTTGAATATAGTGAAAGTTAGGTCTTGGAGAGTGAAGTAGTTATTCTCTCAGCATCATTTTTAAATCTGTTTTGGATTTTCAGCCTCAGATCAGTTAGCCCTAGATAAATCCAAGAAATCCAGAAGGTTGACCATGATAAAATTGTGTATATGGCTTGCCAGTGTAAAAGATCTATGCTCAGGTTTTGTTCAAATTAAACTTAAGTTTAAATTCTACAGTGTAGTCATCAAGTACTTTTTTGTAGAATAGGTAATTATTTTTGGAGACAAGGAAACAGTGATATCATCCATGTATGCAATAAAGGGTATATATATATATATATATATATATATATATATATATATATATATATATATATAATCTGATGTTTGAAATTTGAATGCCTAGAATTTTTTCTTGAATTTTGTTTATGAGGTTTAATGTTAAACATAAATAATAAGGTGCTGAATGATGATCCCTATGGCACATATTGGCTGGGGGCAAAAGAAGGTGATTGCTATTGAGAATTATGTGAATTTCTCAGCTTAGTAATAGGTTGGTAAATTTGTATAGAAGGATAAGAGATATTGTTCTGAGTTATGAGCATGTGAGTATAATATCAACTGGGACTGAGTCAGTGGCAGTTTTATACTCAATTTTCACAGCCATTGGAGCATATTTGTTCTGTTCTTGAACTGAGTTTAAAATGACATTAAATGTGAGAGCTGCTGGATGATCCCTTCTTGGCATATTTCATAGATGATATTAGAGGGAGTATGTATGGTTCTATTTTCTTTTTTAATACTTTTTCATGAATTTTAATACCAAAAAGTTCAATGGAGATAGTTTGTAGGTTGGATAAATTGGATATCTGAGCAGCTTTTTTATTGAATGGAACTAGAGAGAAGAGAAATAAACCTTGTATATTATATAACTTTTGTGATAGGAAATTAGATAAATTACATAGGTATGTAGTGGTAAAACAACTAAGATGTCTGAAGGCAAATTTGGAGATTCCATGGAATACAGGATGATAGTTGTTTGGTGTTGTGGCAAACTGGTGAGTGAAATCAGCAGTAGTGAAGGGTGTATTGGACTTCGCTGCTTAAGGAGGTCTATTGTGGGTTTAAAGACATGTATGTTTGCAATTTTTATTTAAAATGCTTATAAATTGACTCACTTATATTATATCTGGTATTGATTACTCCATTAATTTCCAGGACTAGGTAAACTCTAATTGTGGAGGAGTAGATAAAGCCCATCAGATGTATCCTGTAGGTTCATGTGTGTTGTCTAGAAGATTAATAGTTATTGTTTGTGCAGCATCTAAATCAAGTGTAAGCATCTGGTCTGAATGATCTGAAAGGGTGTTGGATTAAGTGCTAGGCTAATTAGATGATAGGAGAGTAAAAGCATAAATCTATAAAAGAGGCATGCTGACAATTATAGAATGAGATTGAGTCTGTAGGAAGAAATCCTTCAGCACTCATTAATGGAAATGCAAGTTGGTGAAGCTACCTGAAAACAAAGGTAGAGTAGATCATATTAAAGTCATCTAGTAAGGATGACCAGATGTGAGGTCGATGAGACTAATGAGTTGTAGTAAATATTAATCCTGTAATAATCATAGGACCAGGAAGTAAGTATACAAATATCACATTAAGAATAATCTTCTAGTAGTAAAATTAACTATGAGCATATTGGAGTCAAATATAAATTATTTTGAAGAAAGAAAAGGGGCAGGTTCAAGTTATGATCAGACCAGTACTCCTGAAGTTGATGATGATAATCATTGGAGTAAGCACACAAACCTTGGGCATGTAGGTAAGTGGTTGGGTAATTTGAAAGGCACTATGTATTTTTGTCTTCAGAAGACCTAGGATGTGTGGTTAGGTAATTTATATCCACTTGTTCAGCTGACGATTTTTTGGGAGTGAGTTCAAACCACGAACATTAAAGGATGATATTTGCAGCTTCATATCTAATAATATAGAAAAAAGTGACTATATAAAAAAGATGACTACTACTACTATTACTACTACTGATATTATTATTGTTGTTGTTATTGTTGTTATTAATATTATTATTATAATAAATCTGAAATTTTAAAATTTTGCTATTTTATTAATTCTCACAAAATTGATTATGTTTAATCCCAAAAAGATCTCGGAGTTTAATTTTCTAGCAATAGATATGTTCTTCCTCATTTAGAAATGATCATTGGAAAAGCTTTTAAAATCATGGCTGCCATCCTTAGGCATGGTTATCATTTCAATGATGATACAAAATTAAAATTATTTTTGTCATTGGTTCTTCACATCGAATATTGTTCAATGGTTTGGAATCCTAATTCTAAACAAGAATGTAATTTATTGCAATCAGTGTCTAATAAGTTCTTCAAACATGTTTCTATGGAAACTAAAGCTCTTCTTCATCTTTCTTCTAGACTAAAATATAGAGATCTTAAATATCTTCATAAAGTCATCGATCAATAAGTTATACTAATATAATATCAACTATGACAATTAGGTCTTATGAGCCTGATACTCGGTCTGCGAATGTCCTTAAATTTTCTTCTTTATTCAGGTTACTTTCTATATACAATCAGATTTTTGGTAATAATAACTATTTTAATTTAGATTAAGCTCTTTTGTAATATTATTAAATTCAAATGTCATGAGTGATTAATTTAATTTATTTTATTCATTTATATATGCATGCATTTATTTATTTACTGTACTTTTTTTGTTTGTTACTTCCTTTTATTATTATATCATATGCATTATGTTTATACCTTTCAATTTTTAATGTGCAAACTATAACTAGCTATATGCTGTTTAATGAATTTCAGACTAGTGCTAGTGTTAATTACTCTTTTACATGGTTTCAGCTTAATTGGTGGTGGATTACGTCATAGCAAAAAAAATTATTTAGATTATTATATGGAAATTTCCATTTATATTTATTGCACATACACATATATATATATATTGAATAAAAGATTTCCATGGATTTGTTATTATAATAAATAATAGAAATGAGGAGATAATATATATATCAGCAGAGATAACTTTTAGCTTTTGATGATGCCAAGAAACTATCAATTCATACTAATTGACAATTATTCTGTGGTTAAACAAGTTTTCTCATTAACCTATAATAGCTCTTTTGTTGGAGTTTTTTGCTGAAACAATAAAGTATTAAAGATGGTAATAAATTTTACAAATAACTATTCTAAAATTTTTCCAGTTATTTTTATAACCATTTTTAACTGGAAATCTTTTAAATTTGATGGAATTATAAAAGTCATTATATGATATTCCAAGATTTATAAAGAACATTTACACTTTGTCTATTAATTACCAATTAATAAACCAAGTGCGAGTGTTAAATTTTATTAATTTTGATTATTACATGATGCTAATAGATTAAGTGTGAATGTTAAAATTAATAAATCTTGGAATATCTTATGATAATGTTTATTTCCACCAAATTTGAAAAGATTTTCAGTTATGAAAATAATTTAAAGCACTTTGCATTTGTGAAATTTATTATCACCACTAACACTTTATTGTTTTATTGTTATTACAATAATTAATCTAAATGGATATTTGATTTCATTTATATATATATCAATATTTAAATTTTTTTTAACACGGATGAACCCGCAAAATATGTCTTATATATATTAGAAACAGGGGCACCTTTTTACTTTCACGCCATCTTTAATAAACTTGAATAATCAGTAATTACATAAAAGTAAATGTTTTTTAAGAAATAGATCTCTATAGGACAAGGACATATCCAGCAGTTCCACAGAAAGACAGAAATAGTCTTACTTCATTAGACATGCTAATTGCTTGATGGCCAAAGTTGGAGCTTTTCTCCATCCTTATTAATATCTAGTTAAGCTGACTAAATACTTATTTATCATCCAATATTCCTCTTAAAAAGAATTTTATTTGGCCCATTTTCAAACATTCAGAGCAGGAGTACATGCTACTTCTGCACCATGAGAACTATGTTATATGTAATGTGACCATTTATTTTGCAGAGAAAATGAATAGAGGTATAATCTAGTATCTAAATTATTATTATTATTATAACTGTGAAAGATTATCTGATATTATCTTTGTTAACTTAATTGATTGATTTAATTGCTCTATTTTATGTATTTAAAGCTATATAGTTGCATTTTTATTTATTTAAAAATATGTCAAAACCAAGATTGATATCTTCTCAATCACTGACTTTGAAAAGTTAAGCCTAACTTTCATAAATTTATCTGTTAAAAAGAGTCATTTTCTTTCTTTTCTTTTATTAATATTCGAAGTTAGGTAATTTTAATTTAAATGTTTCAATTAACAAATAGTTGTATTTTTAAAAAAATATTTATATTTACTATAGAAACACTTAAAATTCCTTTTTTCTGTATTATTTAAATGATATATAAATCATTTCCAGTGCAAATGTTTTTGGTTTCTATCAAGAATAAACCCCTTTCTGTTGATTGTGCTAATTGGAACCACCTATTACTTTAAAATGATTATAAAAGAGGTAGTTTTGAAAGTATAATGGTCACTTCATTCACTTCTTCTTCATCATCACTGTCAATTAGTCATATTATTTATTCTTGTTGAATTCTACAACCAAGTTAATTAAGTTTTAATTGTTTTGGAGAACCAATCAATATATCCTGCTAAAAAATATCCAAGCAATCAATCTTTTCAAATTATGCTATTTTACTTTAATCTCTCTGAACATCTGCAAATGGAAAAAAAAAACATTTTGTGTGGAGACAGGAGCTGAGGTTTCAACTGTGCAATTCAAGATATCATATGTCTTATTATGAACTTTTTTCAATTTTAATCAATCTTATTATGGTATTTTATTTGAAAATAGAAATTTGTTGTTATTTGGACATGAACTATATTGATTAATGTATGGCTAAGGTGTTTATAGCTCATTATAAAATATAATTATGGATTTAATACTTATTATATCTTACTTAATTTGATATTTGTATTTGGATATATGCTTTACTTTATGATACTTTATTATGAAATATAACTACTCTTGGATATATGTGGTAGTTTATAATGGACTTGTTATATTTACTTACCAACCTACCGAATACAATTCATTTGAACTATGCACTTATAAAGTATATAATCCTTTTTGTTTGGATGCAACTTTGATATATATTTCCATTGTGAAATGCATTCAATTCATTCCTTAGTGTAAACAATCACTTTAATTTTTGCAAAATGAAGACATGCTAATAAAAGGTCCTTCTGTTCTGGAGTCACCATGATTTTTTTTATATTTCAAACAAAAATTGCTATCCTGCTGTATTATTTTATTCAACATGAATTCATTATGGAAAATTCTCCAATCTTCTAATGCAGACATATAATCATTTGGAATCATTTTTGAAATGTGCTTTTAAATAAGAAACAAAATATATAGTCGTTTAAAGTGATTAAACTTGCAATTGTCAAAAATCATTTTCACCCCAGAGAAAAGAGATTTTTTTAATTTTATTTCTATGATATTTGGAATGTTATATACTTTCAATATTTTGTTAATTTCATTTTATTTTGTTCTTTATTTTGGGTATATTTTAACATATAATCATATATTTAAAGGTGTTGCAGTGAGGAATTATGTATGCTTTATAAACATCTGTAAGGGTAGAGTCACTAATTTATGTATGTTATATATTTTGCTTTGGATTGGTATACAATTTCTATTATTATTGTAATTTTTTAAATTGATTACTTATTTATCTTTCATGCATATGTTTGTATTGGTTTTTGATTATTCTTTCTGCTATATGCATGTCGGTTAGGATTTGTCAGTTAATTATTATCCCATTGTCTTTCTTTTCATTATAGGCATGTCTGATTTTAATCATTTATTTATTGTGGTATTTATGTTGATGGTTTCTGTTTGCCTGGATATTATTTAAGCTTTTCCTTATATCAGCAGTAGATACTGAAGCTGGAAATATAGTACATATTTCTGCTTCACCTAGTGCCAATATCATCAGCACTAGTATGGGTTTGAACCCAGTCTTGTATATTAACTGACACCCATCTCATAATAGGTGGTAGTATATTTATAATAAATATTATAATCTTTTATCTAATTTATATTTTATTAATTTATATATTTTATGATTAAAACTAACCTGTTTATAATAGTGATTTTTTATATAATATTTGCAAAAATGTATATTGTGTTTATTTTATTAAATTGGCATTGAGTAAAGAATTGAATCCTAGATATCTATGAAATGTTACAAATATTTTAAATTTTTTTATTAAAGTTCATTTTTCTTCAATTAATCAGTTGGTAACATTTTATATTTATCTTTTGATAAATGTACATTAAAGGATCAATTATGTAAACAATCTAATATTTGTAAGGAATATTTTGTAAATTTGTATCAAATATCAGATTTGAAAGTCATCATATTATATATAGAATGTACCAAATTCCTACAATTTTTGTGAATAAAATTTACATTTTTTAATCTAAATCTTAATTAAATAGGCTTTGTTAATATGATGACTGATAACCTAAATCATGCTTGTTGCTGTTTTCTTTTAATTAGCAGAATGAATCCTTGGGGCATGTTGAAAGTAGAATTGTAGATTTTCCGCCCAAGCAGACACCAACCCCAGAGAACTGCTTAGAGAAATTGCAATTGATAGTTGCCAATGTAGATTGAATCCTATAGATAAGGCCAGATCAGATAAATAATGGAAAATTTTGATGAGATTATTGAAAAACAGTTCACTGGAGAGAATTGATTAGTATATATAGTACATCATGCCTAAAGAATGACGAGGTAAAAGATCGGCTGTTGCTTTCTGGAGCTCTGTTCCACCAGCTCATCAATGCCATTCCAGTGCTCTCAATACCTAGCTCAAGACTGTACTGTGTCAAGGAAGCCCGCTAAATGATCTGATTTTATAACTACCTGTTTCAAGCCATGGAACGTTTACTGATTGGGTGAGATAATCTCCAATTTTCCGCAAGCCTCTGATTCTAGCTTACTGTGTTTTCTAAATCAATATTAATTTATATTATATATATCTGTAATGTTTATACAACTTAATTTTAAAATGTGTCTTTTAAAAATTTTCTCTTAAATTTAAAATGATCAATTCTTATAAAATCTCATATTATTTTGATGCAGCAAATTTATCTTAGATTTTTTTGTTGGTTTATTTATAATATCAACTTACTGAAACTGCCAAGTATAAAACTCAATGAGCAACTAACTTTAAACCCTCTCCCTCTTATTTTCTCCATTAAAAAATTATTAAAGGAGACTTCTTTTCCTTAAATTAATTGAGAAAGCTCATTTAGTTTTGTACCTCTTATAGTACAAATTTATTTTTAAATGATTGAAATTATTTTAAAAGTTAGTTATCTTATTATTATTTCCAACTTAAAATTGCCCTCATAATTATCTCTGAGAAAATAATATACTTTATTAAATCATTTAAGCAAAATATATCATAATTTCTGTAAACCAAATACCTTAAAAGAGAATTAGCATTTATAGATTTCATACATATATATTTTCGTTTGTGATAGTAAAATATTAAAATTGTGATGTATAACTTATTATTCTGTATGTTGTCAAACTTCACCAGAAGTGAGTTTGATATTCAATGCCCTGTCTATGTTAATTAAAAGACAGTCTTATTTTGTAATTATCGATGATGAACTACTTAATAACTTACTAATACATGAAATATTTGGAAAATGTGGAAAACAATTTATATTTTAGTTTTAATTCTTGCCTTTCCTTTATATTATATTTTATGATCCATTCATTAATGGCCTAAGGTTTCTGGGGACTTCATATTACATCGGGGAGCCGATTATTTAATCAGGAATTAATTTATTAGGATCATTAGTGATCCACTATCTATATATATGTCTAAGGCATTATGTATTTTGTAGTTACAACCATTCATTTATTATTATTGTTCTTGCTTGCTTTGCTAATTACCTCTTAGGACCTTTGGAATTTTAAATATGACCAGTCCAATCTTTTACTTTCCCTCAAAGTAGATGTTTTTCCTACTAAGGGACCCTTTTTCAGGCTTTGCCATTAAAATGTGTATGGGAAGTACAGCACATCAAATCTATTATTATTATTTAGAGACATGTTTTGGCTGGAGGGCCAACATTTCTCTCATCATCTACCTGTAGATACCAGGGATTTCTTTTAGCAAAGTCACCCAGAGGTTTGTAACAGACCTCACTTATTCTTTTGTTGTAATCTATAATATCATACTGCCTTTATCATTCTATATATATATATATATATATATATATATATATTTACAAACCTGAAATGCTCTCTGCCATGATGGCATATCCTTCACAAACCAATCCTGTTAATTATTAAATCTAATTTAAAATGAACTATTTTCCTTTCCACACTCATTATAGACAACTGATTTAAATGTAATTGTGTTTTAAATACACATCGCTCATGTTTTGTTATTTATATATAGAATAGATTTATTTGTAATTTTTTAAAGAGGGCTAATAATATTTTATTGCTGATTGGTTCTTGGCAGACCAATTAACAAATTTTACATTGTTATCAAAGCCCAATCAAAATGAATTCAAGAAATATAATAACCTAGTTGTATAAACAAAACTCAACTTATTTTGTATAACAATAACTCAATTTCTTAATAAATTCCTGTAATATTATTGTTTTAAATTAGCTTAGTTTGTCATCACTCCGAATCTCTAATATTAATTACCCTAGTTATTTATAATATTTTTTGATTTAAATTTACTTCTTTGTAATGTTGCCAGAAAGAATTATAATTATTACAGTTCAAATCATTAGTAATCGATATCAAATCACATATGTACCATTCTGCAATCGTCAGAATTCACTAAGTCATTAATTTCTCAAATAAACTCTTTATTATTTTGAGTCTCTTTGTGAACCATGACCTCCAGCTGGGACGGAATAAAACCAAGCACTACTAGTGTCATCACAAACATTATACATTAGTCAGAAAGGCAATAGTTCAGGCAAATAGGTTAGGATTCACCCTTGCCCTGACATCTGTATCTTGAGCATGGTTGGATTCAAGGTACTATTTCTTGGATTATTGGTCTTGTTGAATGAATACACGATTTTGACCAGCACAATACTAATGGAATGCATACATGTGTAGCATCAAGCCATTATTGCTCTGCTCGCTTTAGTGTAGGCTTGTTTTTTTCACATTGTTATCCATAAATATTTAGATATTCAATTCATATATATATATATATATATATATAATACATTTGTGTGATTATATTTCCCTACTCATATATTTTCAAATGATTGGGTGCTGAGTAAAACATAGAACATGTATTTCTCTACTCCACCAGTTTTCTTTATCTTAGACTAATACATTGTACTTCTTTATATTGTCTTAAATTATAAATTATATATTGAGAAATTACAAAAAAAAAATCAAGTCAGATGTCACATGACTTAATTTAATAGGCTTGTATTTACAAATGTATTTACAAACTTGTTAAGAGCTTATTTTGCGAACTCTATATTTAATATTGAAAAATTGTACACTAATTTCAATGTAAATTTATTTTATTATATTAATAACTATATTCTTGGTACATTCAGATGTGTGAATAACCCTTAGTATATTTAACTAATTACTAAATTCAAATTGTATGAGGTATTTTTTTATTTATTTATCTGTATAATCTAAGTATATCACAGATATGATATATTATAGGGATATTATATCTAATATGTAATAATTTATGTAGAGGATTCTTTAATTTATTTTTCTGTAAATAATAGTTTGCTATTAACTGAAAGGAGACCCTTTGATTCCTCTTGGAGGCCTTAAAGGAACAGAGCAGGGCAAATTTCTAAATGTCCACTCCATATGTTCTTGTTGTTGCAACTGTTATTACTATGTGATTATTCATATAGTATATGAACATGGATGGGCTTCTCACCAACTCGCATTAGTCAATGTACCTCAAAGTTTAAGATGAAGAAACACCATGCTCTTTTTTCTCAGATGCCCGATAAGACAGAATGAATGTTTGTGTAAATGATAAATATTTTTCCAATAAATATATACAATTATGACAGACAAAAATAAATCATGGCCCTTATTCCCATGAAGCTGTAAAGTCACCAACCAAGGCAGTGGTTGGTGGCCTAAAGTGGAGGGTACTAAGAATTCCCTGATTGTGGACCCAGGCTGCCATTTGATGATGACTTTTTATTTAGGTACTTACAACTGCAGATCACTTTCAAGTGAAGGAAGATTGCAAGAATTAGAAAAAAAAACTGTCTTATATTAAATGGGACATTATTGGACTTTGTGAAGTTAGAAGAAAAGGTGAAGAGCCAATTGATTTAAAAAGGAGACATGTATTCTATTATAAAGGCACAAATATTGGAAATACAAGTGGAGTAGGATTTATTATAAATAAAAAGTGGAAGAACAACATTGTGGAGATTGATGGTGTATTGGACAGAGTGGCAAGATTAGTTATAGCAGATACCAAATGCACATAATTCAGGTTTATGCACCAACACGTTCTCATAGTGATGGAGTAGTAGAAGATTTTTATATGGATGTACAAAAGGCTTTTGATCAGAGTAAATAACATTTTAAAATTGTTATGGGAGAGTTTAATGCTAGAATTGATAAACAAATGAAGAATGAAAGACTGTAGATAATTTTGGTTATGGTAATAGAAATGTGAGAGGACATATATTTGTGGAATTTGCAGAAAAAGAAAAACTTTATATTATGAATTCTTTTTTTGAGAAAAATGTTAAAAGGAAATTGACATGGAAGCATCCAAATGAAGGTACAGCACAAAACACATATTTCAAGATTGTAATGTTTTTAATAAATTTAACACAGGAAGTGATCATCGATTAGTAAGATGTAAGATACGTGTTAATGTGAAACTAGAGAGACAAAAATTATTAAGAAAAACAATATTTACAGTTGATATTCCTAATCTTCAGAAACATTCTAATGAATTTAAATTAGAACTTACAAATCGGTTTCAAATATTAGTAGATTTTGAACATGATTCAGATTTGAATGAAATTAATATGAAAATAACTGATACACTTTTAAAAACTGTAACAAAGATAGCTGGTAGAAAAAAGCAACAATTGACCAATAAAATTTCTACTGAGAGCAGAGAATTTATGAAAAAAAGAAGGAATATGAAGATATACAAAAATGATGCATTAAAAAGAATTGAGTATCTCGAATTTTGTAAAATAGTGCAGAAAAAAGTTCAAAATGATATAAAAAAGTATAACTGTGAATTAGCAAGGAAAGCTATAGAAGAGAATAAAATTCTCAAGAGTGTAAAACAACATTTTGGTATTGGTAGGAAATTTATATCTGCAATAAGAAAAAAGGATGGAACTATTACTAAAAAGAGAGATGACATCATGAAATGGGTAGAAGACTTTTATCAAGAATTATATAGTAATAAAGAACAAGTACCTCCTATATCTATTACATCTTCTGAATTGCCCAGGATTTTAAATAAAGAAGTGAGACATGCAATTAAGTGTATGAAGAAAGAAAATGTTCCAGGTAATGATGGAATTATAATTGATACATTAAAAGAAGCAGGTGAAGAAATAGAATTTTTTTTGCAAAGTTATATACCAAATGTCTAAATGATAAAGATGTAACAGTTGATTGGAAGAATGCAGTATTAATATTAATATTTAAAAAAGATGATAAAGAAGATATTATAAATTACAGACCTATCAGCCTTCTATCAGTTTTATACAAAGTTTTTACCAAGATAATTACCAATCGTCTACAAAGATCATTGGATTTCCACCAACCAAGAGAATAAGCTGGATTTAAAAGTGGATTTAGTACAGTAGATTATATTTGGGTATTGAGAGAAGTTATAGAAAGGACAAATGAATATGAGTTGCCATTATGCTTTGGATTTGTAAATTATGAAAAGGCATTTGATTCTATAAACATTTCTTCAGTGATTAAAGCATTGGATCATCGAGGTATAGTTTCAGGATATTGTCATATTTTAAAGAATATTTATAAAAATACAACAACAACAATTATATTACACAATAATACTGGGAAAGTCAACATTGAGAAGGGTGTAAGACAGGGTGACTTCTTATCTCCAAAACGTTTTACAATAGTGTTGCAAGAAGTATTTTGTGGATTGAAATGGGAAGCTAAAGAAGTGAAAGTAAATGGAGATTATTTAAGTCATTTAGATTTTGTGGATGATGTTGTTGTTTTTGCAAATAATGCTTTAGAGCTGCAGGAAGTGTTGCAGGAGTTATCAGATGAAAGTAGAAAAATAGGACTAAAGATAAATGTTAAAGAGACTAAAGTAATGTTTAATGGATTTTCTCAAAATATGAAAATAAAGATTGATTATGATGAATTAGAAGAAGTTAACACTTATAAATACCTTGATCAGATTATTAATACAGATGGAAACATAATGGATGAAATTAATCATAGAATTAAACTTGCTTGGAATGCTTTTGGTAGAAATAACTTGAATAGTAAAAGGAAATATGCTTATATGTTTGAAAAGAAAGTTTTTTAATAAATGTGTTTTACCAGTTCATACTTATGGATCTGAAACTTGGACACTTAATAGCAGAGCAATACAGAGACTTCAGACCACTCAAAGAAGTATGGAGAGGGCATGTTGGAAGTAACAAGAAGAGATTGAAAATGCAATATGTGGGTAAGAGAACAAACAGGTGTTACTGACCTCATTGAAAAAATTAAAAGACTGAAATGGAGTTGGTCTGGACATATTTCTGGAAGAGATGATAATAGATGGACAATTGAAATCTCAAACTGGATTCCAAGCGATTGTAAAAGACCCAGAAAAAAACCACATGTAAAATGGATGGATGAAATAAGAATGTGTGCAGGGATGATGTGGAGAAGAGAAGCTAAAGATCTGAGAAGATGGATTGAGCTTGGAAAGACCTTCAGTCTCCACTGTATTGATAATGGTTGATCATGATATATATATTATAGATTTAAAAAAATGTATTAGTCTTTGTAATAAATATTGATTTTATTTTTTAATCATGTTTCCATGTCCATTGCCATATGTCACTTTCATATACCAGAAAATCCATTAATTAGTAACAGTGGTTAAAGAGCATATAAGAGTACATATTATTTTGAAATTGTCACATTGATATAATTCATGCAATTCTTTATATATGCAATGACATTTATGTAAGATTAAGTGATGTGTTTGGTACAACGAAATGCACTTTTACCTACTGCATCACTTTAGCTTCTCTATTGTTAGATAACTATTTTAGAATTCAAGAAACTTGATTTTGTTTAGTGAGTAATATAAGAATCAAAATAAAAGTTAGTTTTTGCTAGCCAATATTATGTTTAAACCTATCTTTCGATAAATCTGTATTTCATTTAAAGAAAGCATTGATAAAATGATAAAGAAAGCATTGATAAAATGCTAAGCAAATAAGTTTCATTGTTATGACTACTGTAAATTAATTAAAAGAACCTAACTTATTTTATTATTTTAGATTATCATTGCAAAACTAATATTCTCTATAAGTGAATTATTTAATAATTAAGAATCCTGAGATCATTATTATTACTATTTATTATTATTGTTTATGGAATGTAACTAAATTATCAATCAACCATTGGTCTATCTGCATCTTATAAATAATGTTTAATTACTGTGCATTTAGTCCATAAAGGACTTATATTATATATTTATTTGATATATTAGAGTTCTTATACTAATTTAGAACTGTATTTAGACCCACACTTTACTTTATGGTTGTTTGGTCAGTTTTTGTAAAGTAATATTCGTGGATTTTGACTTACCCAAAGTGTTGGCTTTTAATCGGTTAGAAAATACCGATTGTTTGCAGATTACAATATATACATATATAATAAAGAATAGAAATAAGAGATTATATCTATGTAAACAAATATAACTTTTTGCCTTTTGTTGCTGCCAGAAAACTATTAATTGCTACTAATTGACAATCTCTTTGAGGTGGAATAAATTTTCCCATGAACCTATAATAGCTTCATTATTGGTATTTTTTGTTGAAGTAAAAGGAGGTTATCTTTTACTTTAAACCCAACACGTTAAACATATTTATACCCAGAAAACTATTTTTATATGTGCAGGAATGTGAAAGAATATCCACTTCCTGACATTCTGCAAATAATATTGAAACTTCATAAAGTTGCTTATGTTGAATTAAATATTTTCATGAATTATTATAATAAATAGAAATAAGGAGATTATATCCATGTAAACAAAGGTAACTTTTTCCCAACAAAAGTGCTACTATAGATAAATGGAAAAACTTATTTAGTCTCAGAAAGATTGCCAATTAGTAGTAATTGATAGTTACCTGGCAACAATAAAAGGAAAATGTTATCTTTGTTCATATGGATATAACCTCCTTGTTTTTGTTCTTTATTATATTATAATAACAATCCTGAAAATATTTAATTTAATATATATATAGTATTTTATTTACAGTGTTAAGTATATGTTTGTAATTCTTCAAGATCAGCTTCCAATGCCACTGATGTTATAGACAACTGAAGTGCCTTCTAGCTACAGCATTTCAATTGTTTATAACAACAGTGGCATTGAGAGCTAATCTTGAAACACACATATATAAGATTATATATCTGTCATTGATTTTGGAGGGAAAAATTGATAAAAGTAAATTAGATTACTTTGATGTCTATTTATTATGTGTGGATAAACAGCAGCCCATGCGTAATACACAACTGATTGACTTTATGTAAGTTATATTTCATAATTAAAATAATTTAAAGTGCTTTTTTGTATATAATAAATTGAAATCAATTTGTTTCTGTCGAAATATTCATAACAAATATAAATAATATTTGTAAGCCTACTTATGCGTGTGCAAGATATATATAATTTTGATTTCCATTGAGTATTTTTCTGATATTATTTATTTTGGTATGTGTGTTTGCGTAACATTGAGAATATAGTTTTTTAAAAAATAAAATCTAATAAAGTTATTTATATTATAGTATACGAAAGAAAGGAATGTTAGTGGAAAAAAAAGTAAGAGACAATATTTTTAAAAGTATATTTTCTTTAAATGAAGAGATCTTCACATGGAAGAAATATCTATTATAAAATTTTGCTTATAAATTATCTCTAATTAAAAGAACCCTCATAGATAATCATATTAAATTTTATTGACCTTTTTTAAGAATAGAATAGCTTAATTGGTTAGAGCTTCACCTTAAAGTCAGTATTCACTATGCTAAAACATCTAAAGTTCGTTGGTGTGATTTCAATGCTTGTAATGTCAATGGTCGGCCAATGTATTTGAAAAGTTTAAATAAAATTTGATTTTTTCTAAAAACATTTAACAATTAAGATTAACTGACGAAAATAGTTCGACACATAATTATAAATAAAATGTCAACCTTTTAACAAAAATTGAATGATTTGTTACTTGGGAATCATGTGATATTTGAGTATGGAATTGAATAACTGCATTAAACCACACAGGGCTGTAAAACAGTAAAAAACTTGTAAATTTGAATTTTAAAACTTTACATATATTTACATTTGTATAATGCCACCATAAATAATCTCAATCCACTATTTTCTCCTTTTTTATGTCTCATTCAAATATTTTTTTCTCTTTTTCTTCTCTGACAGTGATTTTCTCTTTTTTTTCCCTCCATCAGCCATTTATTTCTCTTTTTTCATCCGTCAGTGAATTATTTTATTTCCTTTTTATTTCTCACTTATTTCTTCTCTTTTTCATTTCTCTAACAGTGACTTTCTCCACTTTTTTATCTTTCAATCAGTCATTTTCTCCTGTTTTTCATCTTTTAGTATTTACTTCTCTTTTTCATCTTTGGTCAGCTAATTTTGCTTCTTTTTTCCTCAGTCATGCAATCTCTCTCTCTCTCTCTCTCGATTTATTGCCATACTGTATTGCCTTTTTTCATAACTGTATTATTTATTTATTTATTTTTTGTTGATTATTTTTGTTGCTAATTAAATGTGTATGTTTAAAAACTATTTATGGGTTTGATTTATAATTTACGTTTTCAGTTGACACAGAAAGACTTTGAATCAAATTGCACGAAGAAAATTACTGTATGTAATAAATCAGTTGACTATGGTATTAATGCATAAATAATACCATTTCCCCTTTCTCTCATTCTCTTTCTCTCTCTCTCTCTCTATTTTCTTTTACCTTACTAGGTTTAACATAAAATTTGGTTACCGTGATATCTCATATAATAAGTCATTATTTCTGGGTTAATTGTAATTTTGATTTTACTCCTTTTAATTTTTTATTTTTTGTCTAACATTTTGTTTTGTTTCTGGAACTCTGAATACTCGTTCATTAATGACGTTAATAAGTAAATAATCGAATAACTTCATTGTTTGGGAATTCGTAAGAAATTTGAGCGTGGGGAAATATCGGATGTGGCACCGATCCGAGGATCTTATTCTCTAGAGTCTGTCACTTAGCAACGGTACTAAATCACGTGATGGAACTGCTGATAATGATAATATGTAAAGTAGCCAAATCTATAAAACATTGCTATATATATATGTGTGTGTGTACGCGCACGCTCCAATATATATATTTGAATTCTTGCTTTATTTTTTAAAAATCTATATCATTATTAATCAAAAGATTATAATTATGCAATTTACTCAAAAATAGTATCAAATGTTATTTAAAAAAAATATGTTATTACTTTGGGAATTGTGCAACAATGTTACGTAATTTAGATAAAGATATTTGATTTCAGGAATTGTATATGTGACATACAAACATATATTTGTTTGTTTTTTTGCTTTACATATGTATTGTGTGGTAGTATTTGCGTCGGTTTAAATGGAGATAAGAAGGCAACAGAATAGTTTTATTACGACATATCTACGACTATACAATTCTTGTATTACCTTTATGACGATTTATCGACTTTTAAATAAATATTATTAACAACAATTCATTAAGTGGGAGATTGTTGTATTACTACTAGCCCAGATATAGTCTTTAAACTCAATTAAATGTCACTATATTTATTAATATAAATTTCAATCACTCATGGCTTTATTTTATTTTACACACATATACTATTAAATATATATATAAATTTTTTGCTAAATATATCTTATCTTCAGCAAAAAAATAAAGTCATCAGATAACCCCCCCCCCCATGCTTTTTTGTTGAACTAGCTTCATCAATTCGTTCAGATCATCAAATCTTCCAAAATGTCTTCATTATCGTTCATTATTTATCCATCAGTATTTTAGCACACAAGAGTTGTACATTTATAAATAACATATATTTTTATATATTAAAGAAAGGGGGGGGGGTAAAAACTATCCATGACAGATGCTCATAGGAGCATTGATGATCATAAAACATAATCATGTGATCACTGCTGATGATCATTTTATCATTATTGGTAATAGCTTTTTATTGCTTGCTCCCTCCTTTCACATTCTTAGCTTAATTTTAAAATCTCAATATTTCGATCTATGTCCTGAATTTTAATGATCTCTTTATATTATAAAAATCATTTTAATACATTGTACAGGCTTAAACCTGCATTTATATATGTAATATATGCGGGGTTTGAACTCAGACTTTCACACGACCCACCACTCTCAGTGCCATCTCATATTGCTGACCCACCTGATCACCAACATGTTGAAAAGATAAATAATCACCAATATACGTATTTCATGCTAAATCAGCAATCATCGGTTGGTCTAGATTACTATCCTCACACATATATATAATCAGTATTCAGCTTTATATTAAGATAGCCAATCTATATACTTTAATGGACAGGCTTCAATCTATTCCAACTCACAACTCTTTAGCCTTCCATTTCATTGAAAATCTGATGATGGAACGTTCAAAGCCCTTGTTAGTGTCAAGGTTGTCATCCTACCCATGTTGACATATTAGTCATTCTGACCCCTCATGTACAGGAGAATAATCCATTTATACATACATATGCGAGGGATGGGCAGACCTTTTACACACTATTTATATAAGTTAATATATTGTACAGGCTTAAACCTGCATTTATATATGTAATATATGCAGGGTTTGAACTCAGACTTTCACACGACCCACCACTCTCAGTGCCATCTCATATTGCTGACCCACCTGATCACACACATGTTGAAAAGATAAATAATCACACCAATATACGTATTTCATGCTAAACCAGCAATCATCAGTTGTTAAAGTTTATGAAGCAATTTTAAATTGGCTAGAATAAATTGTATTAAAAAAAGCCCCAGCAAATCATCAGTTGTCTGGTTACCATTACTTCACTTATAGTATAGTCAAGTATTGATGACTGAGTGGTTAGCACAGCTGCCTTACAAGCAGTTGTTCTGGGTTCGCTTTCCCAGCCGATGCTTTGACACATGAACATATATATATATAAATCATAGGCTCAGCACCTGTTGAAGTATGATAGAAGAAGAAATCCATATAGTTGTATTACATGGGTTTATTTTTATGTTCGATGCATTGCTAATTATTTGACCAACAACAATAAATCTGTTACCTTTGTCCAGCTATCTAAAAAAAATCATAAGTCTGCTTGTTGATATGAAATTTTGTTTTAATTTTCACCCAATACTGATTTTAATTTCAGATGAGCATGTGACTGTATTGGTTGCTGAAATAATAGACCCCTTTCTGCTAATTTAATATACCAAAAAATATATATATACTATGTAGAAAAATTTCTGAAATTTCATCAATCTGGCAAGAGAAAGAATATTATCTGGTTACAAAATTACAATTCACTTCTCAAGAAAAGAAAATAGTTTTGACAATAAAAATTCTGAAATTCTATGTATAACTATAATCAAAATTGTCAAGCATTGTTAACTGAGATGTCAGCACAGTCGTTTTGCAAGCAAGCAGTTGGTTGCAGACGGTTGTTGCGGGTTCGCCTCCCGGCTGATGCTATGACATATGAAAATAAAACTATAATCGAAATTTTTGGAAGAGAGAAAACAAGAGTACCATGAGGAGACAATTGTCTAAATGAATTGCAAAGGCACACATAGCAACAGAATAACTTTCAGTATTGCTTGTAAGAACATTAACAGAGTATAATGTTATATCAGTATTAGCAATAACAACATCTCACCTTCTCAGCTTATTTATATACTGCTTTCAAGAATAATTATTTTATTTTAATCTGGAGTTTTTAGTGTAAGTTTAAGTAATCAGTGGACAACGAATGATATAGTGCTATAATATTTACATTTCCAATCAGTTTTCTGAATTTTGTCTTTATCAATGATTATTTAGGATTGAAATCTGGAGCTATCACTCTTATACATTTTCATCTAAAATGGTGTATTGGACTTTTAATTATTATTCTCTATACCAGTAGTGTGCAATCTGTGGGTTACAACTCCTCAAGAGGTTGAGAAAAATTGTTGGGGATCATGAAAAGTTTAAGAAGTTCTTCCGTAAGATAATATGTACTTTTTTCCAAAAACCTTATATCAAATCATATGTACTAAGATATAGATTAGACAACTTCCATATTTCGCCATTCTTTTTTATTTCATAAATAATTTCATATAAATAAAGATATAATAAAAGTCAAATAACCCCCCAAGATGCATTTCGTGCTGAACCAGCATTCATCAGTTGGTCCAGGTCATCATCTCTCATACACATCTTTATTACACGAAGAGTATTTATGTAAAGCAAATTGTCTCATTTCCCAACTTTTACGTTATCAATTTTATCAACTTTTTGATAAACACATAATGATTATTACTAAACATTTATTAAACTAGAGATTTTCTCTAGCACAGATATAAATTTTAATCCAAGTTAAAGATTAATATATCTGATTTTCAGCAAGCACACAGGGCTATTTATGTTTCTCTTTCTCCCAAGCGTAATACCTTTATTATAGATTAGACAACTTCTATATTTCTCCATTCTTTTTTATTTCATAAATAATTTTATATAAATAGATATAATAAAAGACAAATAACCACCAAGATGAATTTCGTGCTGAACCAGCACTCATCAGTTGGGCTAGGTCATCATCTCTCATACACATCTTTATTACATGAAGAGTATTTATGTAAAGCAAACTGTCTTATTTTTATTTTCAAGTGTCAATTTACTCCACTCCCAACTTTTACGTTATCAACTTTTTGATAAACCTGTAATGATTATTACTAATCATTTATTAAACGAAATATAATGTAAAGATATATGTTTGTATGTGATAAAAGGACTTTTATTTTCTTACTATCCTTATATGTTTATAATAGGATGATAAAATTTCAGTGGGAGTATGGGGGTTGCAAATGTAAAAAATAAACCAATTAAAATTTCAGTCTGAGTATAGGGGTCGCACATGTAAAAAGATTGTGCATCACTGCTTTATGCTATATTAGCTAATAGCCATTACTTATTCAAGCTTTCAGTAATTGGTTCTAGAATAGGATAAAAAAACTTTTATATTAGTAGACATATTAATAATACAAGACTGAGTATGGATTTGCACTATAATGAAGATTATCTAATTTTCTATTAAAAGAGTCACAATAACTCAAATATTTGTGGCATTTGAGTTTTCTAATTATAATCTTAAAGTAATAAAATTAACATCTAAATGCAAGCAGATGTAGTACTAAAAATCTTGAAAAAGAAAACCTTAATCATAAAACAAGATTCAAAATTCTGGAACAAAATAAGAGTATATTGAATGATCCAGTGTAAAAATGACTAGTTCTGTCTCCAAGCGATCTATACTTCCATCTTTAAATATTCACGTTATCTTGTGACATAGTTTAGTTATTTATCACAAAAATATAAATGTGATGAGATGCATTGTGACCTCCTTTTTCAGAGTCAGGAATCTCTTAGCTACCATGCCTGCTTTCATTCCCTGCCTTAAGTTTTTCCCATATTCTTCTCTATCCTGCTTCATCACATTTTCATAATATAATCTTTATCAACTCCATGGCTTTTACATCGAGATCCCCCTTATCTTTTTTCAAACCCAGCATAAAAACCAAGAACCCATTTTCTGTATAATCACTTTGTTTATATTTATTTTTCCACAATTTATTATTTGTACCCTTTCTGTTTGCAGGTATTTACATTCAATTAACAATTGTCTAATATTTTCTATGCTTTCCTTACATAACTTGCAGACCAAATTACCCACACTTTTCCATTTATGTGTATATTCCCTTGTTGCTGAAGATCTTGTTTGAGCCTTAAACAATAAACTACTTTTCTTGTTATTATCATAAATTAACTCACGACCAATATTCTGTTTACTTCTATATATATTTAAATTCTTTTTACTCTCCATACTAGTTCTCTATTTCTCCAACTCCCTATGTTTTATTAATGTGTCTTTTCTTCTATCCTGTTCCTTGTGACTATAACAATCAACAATTATCCTAAGACAATCATTCCACCTTTTAAATATGAAAGGTGCTTGATACACCATCTCATGGTGGAACAATGCACTAACATTAAATTTTGTTTTAAACTGGGGAAACTATTACTGAAATGGCTGTGAAGCCATGAGTTATAAGTTTTCAAATAGTTTGCAAGATTTCATGATGTCAGGAAGTATACTGAAGACAATTTATGAAGTTATGAAACACACTGTCACATTTCATATCATAATTCATGATCCAAACACATTGGTGTCACGAGTGGTGAATAGTTAAACTATGTCACTAAGTAAGACATACATTAATTTGATGATGATATTGTAGAAAGAACCAATCACTTTTCATCAGAACATACTGTATAAATGCAAAACATTGTCTTTAAAATGAAACAGTTAATGAAGTTCATAAGTTGGAAAGAGAAAATATCTCATTGAATAAATGTTTAATTTAGATATTATAAAAAAATAGGAGTTTAAAAGTATCTAAAATTCTAAATGATTACAATAACTTTTAAAATGATTGAAAGATTGTAAATGTTGCAAAACAGAATCATGCAAATAGCAAGATATGAGATGAATTACAAAGGTTGTTTTAATTATTGTCAATTGTCATGATAATAAAAATAGACATGTAATATATAAAATAAGGACAAATGAATAGAGATAAGTATCAAATTATCTTAGAAAATTTAGCATCATTCACAACTTGTGATCACCTGAATGTCAGGATGAGAACAATGTAATTTAAGATTCTATATCAATTGATGAAATATCACTCAAAAATATTAAACCATAACTCTGTTATCCGTTTTAATCACAATAAAGAATTTCCACATTTTACAATGCTAGCTACTTAAAATATCAGTAGCCAATGTGATTATATTTAACTGAATGATAGACAAGTGATATATCATATCAGAAACATTAAACAGAACAACCAGTTTGATTTGATGGATAAAACATGTGAGAATGCTAAACACCGATAAACTCTTTGTTGTTTGGAAAAATACAATTTTCATTAAGTCAATCATTTAAAATGAAAAATCATAATCACATAATAAACTTTAGGCGATTTTAGCCTGTGGTATGGAATATTTGGGCAATATACTGAAACACCTACATTTATCAAGTGCCACTAATACTGTGCTGCTTCCTTCATTGGTGATGAAGATTGCTCCAAATTACAATTATATTTTTGTTTTAATATCATCACACAAATTTACATGAAACCTTTCAGTTAATAACTACCAAATATTCATTGACTAATCAACAATTGGATTATACAATGTGATAATTTCTCAAATTATTTCAGATACCACAAGATATAATATGTCAGACAATAGAACCAGTAGTGTCAGCACGACATCTCTTATGAAGATGAATACAGATCAGAATGGATAATTAGAACATCCACATTCAATAAAGTTTTAGAAATACCATAAAGAAAGTCTAACATAACATACATGCCTGCACTCATAGAAATATAAAGTAAAATAATGAGCATGCTAATAGCTCTAATAATTGCAAATTCTCTATCTAGAAATTATTCCCATCCCTGCATTCAAAAATCTTTATCTAGAAATTATCCCCACCCCCAAAGCTGCTTTCGTGCTAGGATATTTCAGACACTAAATCTAAAATACTAATTCAAGTCCAGCAGACCAGCAATTATCTGATACTTAACTATGAAGTAAAAAATCTGAAATTTTCAGATACCCATATGTTTTCAAGTCTAGCTATCTAACTTAAATAGCTATATGAGTCGGAAGATTCTTCAACCACACCATATATTAATAGCCGTAGAAATATTATATGGGTTGGAAGATTTTTCATCCACACTATATATTAATAGCCTTAGTGATATAACATCACTTAAGACCTAAAACCAAAATTATAATAGTAAATAAAATACTCATATATCAGGGACTTAATTTGATAAGCTTGTAATTATAAAATAAAATAATGAGCATGCTATAGCTCTAACAAGCTTTGTCAATAAATACCACAAAAGAAAGCATTTAAAAATCTCTATCTAAATATTTGAAATACAGATATTCTTCATATATCTGGAGCTTAATTGTAAAAATAGGGAATTTGAACTCAGATTTTCAAGCACCCTTCAAATATCCACACTTTCATGATGAACCAGCACACATCAGTTGGTTCAGATTATTATCTCCTACACACATATAATCAGCTCCCAGTTTGTGTTAAGATAGCAAATCATCATACTTTAATGGACAGGCTTCAATCTATTGCAACCTCCAACTCTTCAGCCATCCATACCATTGAAAATCTGATGATGGAAAGCCAAATACCATGCTGATGCCAATATTACTTCCATGCCCATGTTGACTTCAAGTCACTATCACCCCTCATGTATAGAACTTTATCCATTTTAATACATTGAAGAAGGTTGGGCATGATACAGGCTTAATGTGTAAATATTTGAAATACATGCATTCTTCATATAACTAGAGCTTAATTGTAAATACATGCTTAATTGTATGAGTTAGTGTATATAGTTGAAGGGTGTTTGAAAGTCTGAGTTCAAATCTCCAATATTTACAATTAAGCTCCAGGTATATGAAGAATGCCTGTATTTTAAATATTTACACATTAAAATTGTATCCAACCTATCCCTCTTCTATGTATTTAAATGGATAAGGTCCTATACATGAGAGATCAGAGTGGCTTGAGGTCAACACGGGCATGGAAATAATATTGTCATCAGCATGGGATTTGGGATTTCCATCATCAGATTTTTAATGATATGGATGGTTGAAGAGTTGGAGGTTGCAGTAGATTGAAGCCTGTCCATTAAAGTCTGAAGATTTGCTATCTTAACATAAACTGAGTGCTGATTATATATATATGTGTGTGTGTGTGTGTATGTGTGTGTGAGAGAGAGAGAGAGATGATAATCTGGACCAACTGATGAGTGCTGGTTCAGTACAAAATACATATATTGGTGATTATTTATCTTTTCTATGGTATGAGATAGTGTGAATAGTTGAAGGGTCCTTGAAAGTCTGAGTTCAAATCCCCTATATTTACAATTAAATCTCTATTTAGAAATAAAAATAAATTCAATTTTGTTAATAATATTTAAACTCATTTTGGTCTTTCTGACTAATAGAATCTTCATCAACATTATCTTGGACAAACTTCGATAGCAGAATCAAAATCCATTGAGATTTTAACAGCAGAAAGATAATAAAGTATTTTAGCCCTATAATATTTAATAATAGAAGAAAGACTGCTGTTACAATTTTTATTTTAATCGAAAAACAAAGTTCATTATATTGTCAAAAAATTTTTGAGAGAATCCGCCTTTTGAATATTCAAATATTTTTAAGCTGCTATTTCAATTAGAAATTATGACTATGAGACAGAGAGTTTACAATATCTGTTTTCAAGAGAAGAAAAGAAGAAAGAAAGATGCTTAAGTGAACAGATATGCAAAAAGAACCTGAGACTGACCTTCAAAGAGATATTGTATCATAAAAAAATTCAATCTTTTTTTTTTTTTTGTATTTCAATTTGATTTTTAGGTTTATTGTTTGAAATACAAAATCTTTTGGTTTTTAAGGGATATTTTTTGGTCCTTTAAAAAAAAATTAACTCCTGAATAAACAGTTATTTTAATAGATTTCTTATTAGAGATAAATAATATGGAAATCTCACTATATGGAAATCTCACTATTTCAATAACATTATGCAGGTTTAGTTCCGTGTATGAGGGATGTAATAGAAAAATAATTGTTCCTAGATTGAAACCCAAGTCATCCCTCTAATACTCAAATGTTGAAAGAATTTCCAGGCAACTGACTATTTAATTATGTATATACTATTTTCATAGTCATCTTTGACTATTTATTTCTTGTATTAATATGATTCCAAGTGATCAACTTATCCTCACAAATCTTTCTTATTAATCCAAAGCACGGCGATTATTTAAATTTATCAGTTTTTTACCACAGACAATTGACAGGAAATATGTGATATGATATACTGTGGCTGCTCCTTAAACGAAGTCAAGAATCTCTCGGCAATTATGCCCAGAGAAACCTGTTAACTACTTTATTTTTCATTCCCCACTCTAAGTTTTCCCATATTCTGTTCCATCCCATTTTCACAACATAATCTTTGTCAACTCTATGGCCTTTATATCTAAATCCCCCTTACCTTTTCCCAAACCCAGCATAAAAACCAATAATCCACTTTCTGTATAATCACTTTTTTCATATTTATTCTTCCATAACTTCATTATATGCATCTTTTCTGTTTTCAAGCATTTACATTCAATTAACAGATGTCTAGGGTAATTTAGTCTGTAAATTGTGTAAGGGAGGATGTGTTGAGCCTTAAACAATAAACTACTTTCCTTACTATTATCATATATTCATCTAATATTCTGTTGACTTCTATATATATATTTAAACTCTTTTAAATATTTAAAAGACTAAGATGACCTCTAGTGGCAAAATTTTTATATTGAAATAAGAAAATTTTCTATAAAAGAAGTGAAATCGAATAAAAACATTAATATATTAGCCTAAAATGTGATATTTTTGTTTAGTTGAAATAAAAGTTGAGTAAAACCAGAAGAATTACTCTCTTCCTTCCGTCTATACTTTTACACATGATATTATCTACAAGAGATAATATTTCATATTTTGTCTGGTGTAACATATTTTTGCTAATCGTAATTTTATATACAGTATATCCATATAACTTATTTAATATATTTAAATATTTTCGACGTACTTTGTTAATTAACTATATGGCAGGATTTCTGATAACCATTTGCTCTTAAACCAATGCTCTATTAATAATTAATCTGTATTATTTACTATTTAACTATCTTTAATATTTACATTAGTCTCTCATTAAAGACACAGCTTATATTATATGTTGAGAAAGTGTAATTGTACCTCTAATTATATATAATGACAATCATGACTCAGAATAGACATGTAACAATCACTCATCCCATTTCCCCCCAGCAGCGAAAATTGCATTACATTGCCTTTTTTTTTTTTTTACACTCAATGGCTTGATACTTCAAACTAATGCAGGACATCTATTCTCTAGCATAGAATAGTTAGATACTATATATGAACCACTGTGGAGTGGATTGATGTGCATACAAATTATCTATCTAAAAGATAAATATTAAGCTTGTTTCAGGTCTAACAATATTTTTAAGTTTCACTTGATCTGGATTCGAACCCCAAATCATGAGCAAAGTAAACTAATTCATTATATCACAGAGCTTTTCTGTGTGTAATTTGAATTTTACATATGCACTGAGTTTTGGCATTTCCCATTAAATTATTTGTTTGCATGTATATCTAGAATTAAACAACAAGAGTGTACATTACAATTTTATCAATGAAGTTTGCTCTTTTGTTGAGTGTTTGCACTTATAGTGCATTTAGGATTGTCCCATTTGAAAAGTTTCTGGTTCCAGATACTATTGCAGACCCAGTTTTTTTCTATATTAGTGTGTTTTCAAACAGTGATAAGCAGCAAAATTGAAAATCTGCATGTTTAAAATTCTTTTAATCTTTTTTAATGCTTTTAAGTAAAGCAAGAAAAGGGTATGAGAAAGGTTGTCATATAGCTAAAACTGACAGCTGAGTTGAAGAACTTAATAAAGATATTGCACTGTAATGAATGCATAAAGAAATGTTCATCACTGCTATTTATGTGCAACCTTACTATATTAGAAATATATAGGCAGTTTGCCTTTTAAATTTATGGTGATTAATAATTAACATTTCAAGGCAGTGAGGAATATAGTTTAACCCTACTGTCTTTTAAATGTCTAATGTTTGCATATTGAAGCCTTTGTAATTGGAAATGTTTCTTGATAAAGATTAGAAGAGTATATTATATACATCCATGCCTTTTTTCCATACATTAAATTTGTTTATTCTGCATTTCTTTAATTAATAATTCATTTAGGGATAAAGGCATCAATTTTATTTTTAATGACCCTGAAAGAAATGTTGGAGTACGTCATCGTTGTTGGGTTTATCAATTTAAGGATTTGAGTAATTAGGATTGTGATCCTTCTCATCCTCATCTTTTATTGAAGTTGAGCTTAATGACTCTGAAAGTCTTTTCCAAAAATCTCTCATCTCTATTAGTATCTTAGATGATGGATAGTGAAATCTCGAGATATTGTATAATTCAATTAAACAAATAAAATTGATACATATAGCTTAGGCCAGATTCTTAATACATTAAGATCTATAACTTTACTTTACATACGTCATATTTTTTTTATTTGATTGACTTTTGAAATTAATTTTGTAGCTTCTATCATTATTCTACTGCAAAAATCGACTTCATACATTGATGACTTATTTTTTTCAGCTTAGCAGTTAATGCATTTTAAAGTATGACTAAATAAATATCGATTATTTAATGGAAGGTCAAATGATGCAATTATATTTGATTAACTGCACTGTCCTATATAGTTTAGTACAATAGAAAAATTGTGGACTTTGAAGCTTAAGGTCCTTGGAACCAAGGTTCATGGATCATGGTTCCCATTCTGTCATTTCTAGTTCTTGAAATGCTACGAATTTTCGAGCAATAAATCATTCGATTTTTTTTTTAAAGATTGTTTCATCATTATCTCTTTAATTTGATTCATTTGTCAATTTTACTACTTAATAACTTAAGGTCAATGTTATTTTTAGGCACTTTTTTTAAAAAAAAAAAAAAAAATTAAAATGTCTTTACGTTTTATTCATTTATTTTTGAATTTTTTTGTCAGAAATTTTCAGATTAATTTTTTGAAAAATAGTTTTAAAATTTCAGATTTATCTTTTCATTAGACGTAATATTTTCAATTTCTGATGTCTCTTTGTCATCTTTATGATACTCGCAAACAGTAGGTGAAAATAGATTAAGACGGGAAACTTTGCCTTCAGTGGGAAACTCTCCATACATAGCGCCACTCAGTGCAGGCTATAGTGATCAATAGATGTAAAAGACTTGTGCATAAAATTTCTATCTAATGCTTATTCACCCAAAATCCCCAGACTAGTTTCAAGCTTGTTGCTTTCATCAGTAAGGAGACTAGATCTGAGAGCACTGCACCTAGATCTTAGGATATAATGCAACCCTCGCACAGGCACATTTTATTTTTTTAGTTAACTATAATATGGTCCCAAATGAAAACAGATGTTTTCAATCCAAGTTCATTCAGTTGTATAATCACATAGCTCTGAACCCAGTCTAGGGTCTATACATTTTGGTTTCTTTGATTCTTTAATAACCATAATCACCATCATCCCTTGGGCTAGAATGACATTAATCTACAAACAAAGCATGAGAACCATTTCCCACTCTTACACAAGCAGTTATAACAGTGACAAACTCTCCATACAGTAATACGAGCCAGTGCAAGCCATAGTAATCAATGGATGCAAGAAAGTTTGTTCATCCAAAATGTATAGATACTGAACTGGGTTCAAATTTAAATAACTATTCAACTGAATGAACTTGGAAGTAAAACATCTTTTTTCATTTTGGAATCATAGCTTTATAGTTAACTAAAAAGATAAAAGGTGGCTGTGGAAGATTGAATTAGATTCTAAGATCTAGGTGCAATACTCTCAAATCCAAAGCTCCACACTGATGACAGCCACAAGCTAGAAACTGGATGAGTAGGCACTGAATAGGAATTTTATGCACAGACCTTTTTGCATCTATTGATTACTATGGCTTGTTCTGGATGGCACTACTGTATGGAGAGTATGTCATTGTTTTAACAGCTTGTGTAAGTATAGGAAATGGTGATCATGGGATGTTTGGTGGTTTAAACTTTACCTTCACTCTACTCCAGAGCCATCTTGTATAAGCTTAAATAATCAATGGACACAAGCTGTGGGATTTTACATTCACCCTATTCTAAAGCAATATCCTATAAATTTAAGTAATTGGTGGGAAACAGACAGTATAATGATATGAAATTCCCATCCCCAAACCAATTTTCAGCTTTCGGCTTCATAAATGAGGATTAGGCTTGAAAGCTAGGGGGGAAAATCATTTATAAATCTGTCATCTTTTACTTATTTACGTTATCCAAGCTAATAATGTTATTTTTAAAAAAATCATAAGGTTTTAAATCCACACTAACTTATTCAAGGCCACATAGCTGACTTTAGAGCAGAGTGAAAATATCTGCTCTTACAAGCTTATGAGTAAACAAATGAGAGTTTTAAAACGAATCCAATAAAATACAGAGATTATAATAACAGAATTTTCATAGCAGACTTCTAAAAAAGTTTAACAGATTTCATTCTCAATTGTGTTTGGTGAATTGATTAAGTACTGAGGCAGAGTGGTGATTCTGGTGCTCAAAGTCCATGGATCCCAACTCAGTTTCATTAATGTTGGTGTTGAAATTTATGTGAATTTCAAAAAGTTTTCAGATGACTACTCAAATCAGATAGCTATCCAACGATGGTTGGTAAATGGTTATCTAATTATTATTAGCTGGAATAAAGATTCATGCAAATATAATCTGTTAGATAAATGTTATATGTTATTTATGAATACAAAATATGCTGTTGCAATGTTATGAACTGCCCCCTAGAATCAGGGCTAATGTAGACTTATAAGTGCGATAGTATTTTCTTTTACGTTATCTTTATAAATGAGAAAGTTCTATTAATAAAAATATTTGTTTTGCAATTTTTTATTCCATCAAATTAGATTTGTGAAACATTTTTAATATAGTAGTTACACATACTCATATCAGGTGATGCCATATATATTGCACAGCATAAAAATTATTTAAATTCAACTTCAAATTTTAAAAATAATCTATTGTTTTCCTTATCTCTATGATTCTTTTATTTTTCTCTTATCTCTGTTTTTCTTTATTTTTGATTAAATTATTATTTAAATATTAAAGTGTACGTTTTTTTTTTTAATCTTTAAAATTTTGCAAGTTTATATACTTTATGAATACACATGTACAATAATGTTTAGATAACCCATTTACTAAAAAAAAATATTAATAATAATAAGTATATAGTAAATGCTATATTAATGTGTTAACTTTTAAAAAAACATATTCACAAAGAAAGTGCAGCTCCGTGCCATTTGGTATAACGATGAACTTAAAAGTAAAAGGTTTTGTTTTAGTTTTCGGTTTTTAATCAATTCAGTAGAACTATTACCATCAACTTATCATTGGTGCCTAATGTCATGTAAAGCTCACACAACTAGACAATACAATTATTTTTTTTAAAAAGATATTCGCATTAACAATATAAGGACAATTGAAGTCTTAAGCTGATTCCCAAGAAATTTTAAGAGACCCAGAAAAAGACCATGTATGAAGTAGATTAATGAAATATGAAGATTTTCCGGAATGACATAGCACGGATTAAACTCAGAAATCCTCATTCTGTAATAGGTCAATAACAGCTGAAAATAATAATGGCTTATTTGCAATGATGGAATATTTCAAGTTAATAGCAGAGAACCTTTAGGAATTTCATGCCTTCATATAAGATCAGTAGAATTTATATTTGTTACCACAATGTCACTGTTTTTAGTGCAGCAACACAGTGCCATACTGTGGAGCTTAAGATCTATGGATCACAGTACTGTCCTGTCACTTCTCATGCTTGAACTTCTTATGAACTCCCTAGCAATAAACCATTCGACTATTATTTTTATTTTTGACTTAGAGATAGCTGAATTAATATATTATATATATGAGATCTTTCAGGAAGTCTCTATCACTGATCATTTAGAGTCACCACCAAACATCACATGATCACCATTTCTTATGCTTGCTCATAACTGATATTAAAACAGGTAAAACTCTCATATAGTAGTGCCACTCAGTGCAAGCCAGAGTAACTAGTCTGGGGATATTGGATGAGTAGGCACTAGATGGGGATTTTATACACAAGCCTTCTGGCATTCAATGGATTACTCTGGCTTGCACTGAATGGCACTACTGTATGAAAAGTTTTGCCTGTTTTATCATTTAGAGTCCTTAATTTGCAATACTTTTTTTTTATTAATAATCATTAAAGACCAATCAACACTTAGACAATTATCAATAGCAATCAACTTGATGAAGTAAATCGTTCTTAGAAATACATAATTTTTTTGTGTGAGATTGCAATTCATATTTAGATTAAAGACTTGCTACCGTAGTTGTTTGCATTCTTCTAATAAATGATTTGTTTCATTGCTACGTCACACAGTATGCAGCTTCTATCATATCTGAACAATCAAAGTAAGCCTTTAATTCATGTAGTTGTGAGTAATAAATTAAATATGAATCACAAGCAAGCTTAGATTACATATTGCATTAAAAAGACGTTAGCATTTTAAAAAATGGACAGAGTTAGTCAGTAAACAGTTTGAAACATTCAGTATATTTATTGCAACACTTTATTGATTCAGGCTGATTTGAAGCATAAATAAAATAAATATTTTATACAATTAAGCGGTAATAAAAGAAAGTAATAACAGTGATGGAATTAATACTGGGAGTGGGGGTGGTGATATCCCTCACAAAATATATTTTTTAATGATTCACACTAATTTGATCAACTTGCATTAACTAATAAATAATTACTGATAAATAATAGGCAGTTCAACCAGGTCGGCTCTGAATGTTTTCTACCCCCCCCTCCCAACTTGTTTTATGTCTAGACTTTAGAAATTCTCACTTATCTGAACCAATTTCCAAGTTTGACACGGATGGATTTGCAGATAGAAGGCATTGCCTAACTACTATGCCATTAGGTTCATCGCCAAGATAAATGATTCTCATAAAACATTTTTGCGAAAATATTATATGATCCCCAACTTAGATAATGTTTTTTAGCATTGTGTAAACTAGAATAGTAGAATTTACTACTGAAAATATTTTTTCATTGAATTTCACTAAGCTCTTGTGTTTATTTCTTGTTGTTAATTTCAACTGATACAGTCATAACATGTTAGATCTTAAAAACCTACTTTATGAGTCTGTGTGAATTTTGAGCAATTCTTGGCAAGATTTTCTGACTTCAGTTATCAAAGCAGAGAAAAACAATTATTTATAAATATTATTTGCAATAAGTTTTATTAGCTTAAAAAAACAAACGCAGTATCATACAACATTTAACTACTAATAGTAATCAGAAACATGTCCATATACATTTGTTTTTAAACTGTGGTCAATTTTAATCATACTGATATCTACTGACAAATGTGGATGACCTTTTACTCCTGTTCCAGCAACTCCATCTTCATTTGTAATCTAATTATGGAGTTCAATGTCCATGAACTGTGACTCAGCTCTGTTATTGCAAACCTTTGAACTTCTTATAAGCTTTAGAGCATTAAACAATTTGACTATTTTTTTAATATTAATGTTTCCTTAGAAATATATATAATAATATGAATTTGTGCATTATTACGTAAACAAGTTATGATAATATATATATAATTGTATGTTTAAAGATTTTTATTTAAACTTCTTTATATCAATAATTTCAATCTCTGAGGTCAAGTTGCAATCTTTAGTATCTGTATAAATATATTAGACCATTAATAAAGATGGAATTTGTTAAAAGGAAGTTGCCTTGACAACAGTTTGAAATTGTTGATTGTTATTGACACTGGGATGGTCTAAGTATTGGCTGGCTTTTAATGATAATTATATGCATATGGAAGATATTATTCTTATTAAAAAATTGTAATTAACCAATATTTAAAAAAATTATAATGATGTTCTAAATTGCGCTTGCGCTTTATGCAAAGAAAAGTTTATTATCATTCATAGCCTACTTTATGAAGACTTAAGTTCTCTGAAAGTACTCAGCCGTATAATTCATTTCTAATGATAATAAGTTTCACTTTTTTGTGTAAAGTGCAATTTAAAACTTACCATTCAACGGTGAAGTAAAAAACAAGGTTATAATGATGTTCGTGGTTTTTGTAATTGTTTCTAAAATTATAATGATGGGTATACTTTTGCAATTTGTTCTATATTAATTAAAGAACGACACCTAAATAAATAAACAAATAATACTGGTGCATGAATTATATTCGAGGTAACATTTAGCAAATAAATAAATAATATCCAAATAGATTAGGTAACAATGCCTGTATTTAAGCGTTTGGGTTGAAAGAATAGGTGGATTCATTCTATTCTTTCACAAAGACTTTATCTTGTGTTGGAAGTGAAAGTATTCATTTATTATTAAGATTCATAAAGCGCATGTGCATTAGCTTGAAAAAGCTGATCTTATAGTTTATTATAAATGTATTAACACCCACAGCAGCACACTTTTTTTTAATGAATAAAAGTATAATAAAACGTGAATGACCCTCAAAATACATTTTATGCTGAACCAATACTCATCAGTTGATCCAGGTCATCATTTCTCATATATATCTTTATCATGTGTACAGTATTCATCAATAGTAAATTGTTATATTTTGATTCACAATGTGCCAACTGATGAGTGCTGGTTCAGCACAAAATCCATCTTGGAATCATTTGGCTTTTATTGTATCTTTATTCATATGACTTTAAAATAAATGTGTACAGGTGTGAAGATTATTTAATACATTTATAAAAGATATTACACATGGAAAAGAGAAAGGTAAATAACTCTGTGTGTGTGCTTAATTTAAAAAAAATCAAATATATTAATCTTTAACAGAGGTCTAAAGTTTATATCTGAGCTAGAGACAATCTCTAGTTTATTAAATGATTATTGATAATCATTACTATATTTATCTAGAGTTAAGTGTATCAAAATTATGGGTGGAATAAGTTTGACACTTGTAAATCAAAATATAACAAAAAATTTTACATTATAATAATAATCATCATCATCATCAACCATTATCAATCCACTGCAGGATGAAGGTCTCTCCAAGTTCAATCCATCTTCTCCTACCTTTAGCTTCTTTTCTCTACATCACCCCTGCACACTTTCTTATTTCATCCATCCATCTCACATGTGGTCTCTTTCTGGGTCTTTTACAATCTCTTGGAATCCAGTTTAAGATTTCAATTGTCCATCTATTATCATCTCTTCTAGTAATATATCCAGCCCAACTCCACTTCAGTCTTTTAATTTTTTCAATACAAGCTTTTTTTAATCAAATTATTTTCTTCAATCTAAGTACACCATAACACTTTAACATAATTTAGAGGATGTAGGAAAAGAAAATGGTTAAATTAATTAAAGAAAAAATAATAGTTATGGTGAATAAAAATAAATATTTGGAATTGTATCAGAATAAAAATTATATAAAATAAAAAAGTATATACAATGACAATAAAGGGGGCTTATTTTTATTTGGTGTTTTAGATATCAGGAAAAAAGGCAAAAATTAAATAAAAATTTGGGTTATAGATATAGTTTATGTGGAGATAAGAGAATATTGAATTCTTATTTTTTTGGAATCTAGAGTTTTTAAAGAGGATCCGGATAAATTATATGGAGAATAGGAAAAATGTAAGGGTAAAGAAATGAAGGAGATAATGATATATATATATTGCAGTGATGAGTTACAACCTGACACACCATCCAATTATTTAAGACACTCTGCCAATTGCAGCCACATAAACACATTTGCTTAACCAATAAATTGCCAAGCAAATTATCAAATTAACATTTTTCCTTTCCAACATATACATTTACATAAACATCTTTTTATTTTTAAAGAAATAATAAAAACCATTAAACCACTAGAGAAAACAGATAGATATACTAACACTGGAATAAAACAGGTGTTATGTATCACTAACTGGGTAGAACTATACCAAAAACTTGCACATAAACCTCAGAAAACAATGACTGAATTAAAATCTAATCACATAGCAAACAGTTGTAGAAACGAAATTTAAAATGTTCACAAATTATTGTTTTAAACCCAAGTATATATATATATTATGTCTGCTCAACAATGAAAAATGACAAGGTTGATATATTTTTAAAAAAAAACTATATTTGATCTACAAAGTGTTATTAATTGTTATATTGTCTTCTGCATTCGAAGATAAAGCATTTTTTTTCTGCTTAAAAAGAAATTCAAATACAAAGATGGATGTATATGTTTGAATTTAAATAGATATTTTTTTCAAATAATATTCAAAATTATCAAAAGATGAACTTTTAAAGCAACCATTTGAAGTGGAAGAAATAATTTAAAAGAGAAGATCTAATTATTTATTTGCTGATTAAATAACTTGAGTTGTATTTACGTAATAACAATAATATACAATAATTAACTGTTTTGGTATGTATGAATATCACCACTAAAGTCTTGAAAAGTAAATAAACCAATAAATATATATCTTTATACCATGGTTGTTTGCTAAACAGTTCATACCATAGGGAATATTATGTCATCCGTAAAGCCATGAAAGCTTAAAGATTTCACCTACCTATTTAGAAAAAACCTGGACCATCTTTTGCTTTGAATAAAATGCCTAATCAAATCCAAGACAGGGTAATTGGAGAAGATTACTGCTTTTTGATCCAGACAAGAAATTTCTATTCTCAGCAGGAGCAGAACTTCATCTTTATTCATAGGAACTTATTTGGCAAATAAACAGTTTCCAGCAGACTCATCAAACTTTAATTAATATAATGGAATAAAATTGTGATTTTTGTTTTATTATTTTTTTATTTTTTGTCTATTGTAAATTTTCTGTATATTTTCGTTTACTACAATTGGAAGCCAATGTGTTATAATTTTAGGAAAATTCATTATGAGAGTAAGGAGGTGGAAAATATTAGATTTAACTTTTTTTTTTTATCATCTTCATTTGTATAAAAATAAAAAAATTACATAAGTTTTGACCTCCCCATCTGACTAACTTTTGACAATATAAAGGGAAAAAACAGGTAAGAGATTTTAATATTATCTCACATTAAGCAACACACTAGATAATGATAGAGTTTATATTAATTTATTTATTATTAATTAAGCTTACTTCTATATTGCTTTTGTATAGATGATTTATAACCATTGATCTATCTGGACAACAAAATTTTTTTTTATGTTTGTATATATATATATATATATATATATATATATATATTAGCCAGATAAAATCGCAATCACATATATATAATAATGTTACGTATTCGTTGTTGTAAATAATTGGTCAAGTACAGGAATTTCTACCATTGGGTTGAGGGTAAGGACTTTATTTCTATTAATATCATTATTAGATATCAATATGGTAGAGATTCATCCTTGACAAAACAAATTACATGTGTCAGATTGAATTGTTATTCCTATTTTATATTTTTGTTAATCAATAAATGTTAATATAATTCGTTATTTTAATTTGGTCTCTAGCATAAAAATTATGTTATTTTTACATTTGTTCATAAGTAATCAAACATTACATCATATAGTTATTTCCATTTGAAACTATTTAATAATTAATATATTGAATGAAAATCAGAATAGAAATAAACTTTATTTTAAATATTCAGTTTAATGTGTTTTGAAATGTCTGAAAAACAGACTTCTTTAACGAGTTCTCCACTAATTATGAAATGAGAAGTCAAAATTTCTAAAAACATCCTACTTTTGATTTTCTAATTGAAATATTTATCATAAATCCTGGATAATCAAGAACCAGATAGTGCTGTATAGAGTATATATTTTGATATCTCACAGATATTAACGAATTTAAATATAAATAATGAAATTTTAACATTGTAATTAGTCAAAAACAGTAGAAATATCAAATCAGAATTTGCCTATTTATCGTATTTAATGCTCAAATTCTCACACTATTTATGTAATTATTTTAATATACTTTGTGGTTAGACGAAACAAATGCAGGATTCTAAAATTAAATATTTTTTTTCAGTTTTAGCACAAACATTCAATTTTAAAGTCTGTAGACAAAATAGGGTTTTAAAATGTAATACTTGAATACATCTTCTAGTGTGGATTACAATAATTCTGTACTTTTTACATAATATTACTCCAATAACTTTTAGAATCCTCTAGATAAAACTCTAGATAGATCAAAGTTTAAGTGATAATAATCAATGTGTCACATGATGCTTTATTTAATATAAATCACCTTACCAAAGAGTCAAAAGTGTTTGCAACTCAACATGAAACCGAGATCCTAAAATATATAGCCACTTTTCAATGTCAGACTTATGTAATTATACATATAAGGTAGGTTTTAACCACTAAACATCACATGATCACCATTTTTTATGCTTACACAAGGTGTTTACACATAGGCAAAATACTCCATATAGTAGCACTACCCAGTGTAAGCCTGAGTAATCAATGAATGTTGCAAGGTTTGTACATAAAATCCCTATCTAGTACCTTCTCCAATACCCCTGGACTAATTTCTAGCTTGTCACATTCATCAGTGAGAAACCTTGGATCTGAGAGCACTGTGTCTAGATCTTAGGATCTAATGCAATCCTCCAGCAGCCATTTTTTATCTTTTTAATTAACTATAAAGCTTTGAATCTAAAATGAAAACACAATAACATTTTCAATTCAAGATCATTTGCGTATATAGACATATAGATCTGAACTCTGGTCAGCATCTATACAATTTGGTGTCTCTGGTTTTTTTAATAACCACAATCACCATAATCATAATGGGCATGATTGGTATTAAGCCATTAAATATCACATGATCACCATTCTTTATGCTTTCACAAGCTGTTTACACCAAGATAAAACTCTCCATGCAGAAGCACCACCAGTGCAAGTCAGAGTAATCAATGGATGCAGGGTTTATGCATATAATCCCTGGCTTGCACAGAGTGACAGTACTGTATGGAGACTTTTGCCTCTGTGCAATAAGTAAGATTTTATGTTTTTTTAATTTCTTTTCTTAATTTAGCTGAGTGCACTTTCAGTGAAAACCATCATAATCAAAGCTCTGATTATTGTACTCATCACCGAAAATGGACTCAGCTAAATTATGAAAAAGAGATAAAAACCACTTCAGAAAACATATGTATACAAAAAAATGATATATACATGTGAAAGGAAAAATTATTAATACAAGTTTGGCTGTGTTTAAAATCTTGGGCATTAGCTTGAATAGTTTAAAAAGGTAAAGGTGAGTACTAAATTTGTAGATGCAAATACAATGCTCATCACTAATGGAGGCGAATAGCACAAATATGTAGGCATTTGATTATGGGCTATCATTAAATGACTACTGATAATAAAAGCTTACAATAGATAGCTTTGAAATAGAGCAATTTACTATGCCTAATGTTAACTGTAAATTCTTATAGCTTACATTATGAAACTGAGGTGGAAATACAGCAACTCCCATTGGATTATGTTTAATCAATAGTCAAATGCCAAACAATTATGGAAAGAAATGGAATGATACCATTCATCTCTTTAGCTTTGATCGTATATAAGCTTAGTTTATTAATGTTATTATGAATCATAGAGTGAAACCTATTTTAATTTGATTTACATACAATTAAATGGTCTGAAATCATAATTTCACCATTTGAAAGACCGAAGCATTTATTTTTTTAAAAAAGTGATGTTTTAGTTGGCATTTAGGAATTGTTTAAGCTAAAGCACTGCTTTGATCCAGAAATAGTTAAATTATAATTTTAAATATTTAGTTGAACGTAAATGAATAAAAATAGGATTTCACCCTTTAATTTATAAAAACGTCAATAAACTACGCTTGCGAATAATCAGAGCTAAGGATATGGATGGTATTATTCCATTTCCTTTCATAGTTTTTGAGAATTCTTGACATATACCGATTTACTACAAGAAATATTGAAATTATAACTAAGGGAAGTTAAATGTTCATTTAATAATTCAACTGATAAAATAAGCTTTAAAATATAAATATGACTCGGATAAATAGACAGTTCTATTAATATAATCTGTCAATTTTTGCAGATTTTTTGTTCTTTTTAGTGTTCATTATATGTGAGTGTTCTTGTGTGTAAATTATTTAATATATTTTGGCTATAGTTTTAATTTCATTCATAAATTGGAATTCCCATTTATTAAATAATTTACATTTATATTAATCCATTAAAAATATAGAATTTAAACACACGACTTGCTAATGGGAGAGTCTTAATTTCAGTCGGAATGTAAAAAATGTTGACCATATCTTTCAATCCCCCAGGGCTCACCACTCACCACACTCTGCTTTACAGTATATATCAACCCATTGTTAAAGGACATTGAACTCAACTTGCCTGGCATTTTTGTTCCGGCACTAAAACAACAAATCAAACATATATATCATGTGTTGATGATGTCACCATTTTTCTACCAGACAGTATGTATCCTCAATCACTGTTCAGAATTCTCAACAAACCTGAAAAAAATTTAAATCTGCAGGTTAACACCAACAAATCATCAATCTGGACAATTAGACCTGGGAATACCTTTCCATCAATATTTCCAGCCAAACCTCAAAATTTCCTTGGTTTCCCTATGGCCAAATCCAAGTGCGCCATGACCAAGGAAATACAAAATTCAATACTAGAAAAAAACAAGAAAATAGTCAACTTGCTCTCAGCAATCTCATTGTTCCAAGTAAAACTACCTTATTAAATGTGCTAGTGTTCTCCAGACTGAACTATTACCTTCCAATCATTAAACCTACCAAGACTTTCTAAAAGTCAATTAATACACTATGCTCAAAACTGTATTGGAGGGGCAAAGTGGTCACCATCAGCATAAATAAAACCCACATGCCCAAGGATTTAAATGGTCTTGATCTCCACTCTTTTTCTACAATATACCTGCAGAAATCTATAACAGCGCTCCATGCTTTATCACTAAAAGTAGGCCTTCCAAACATATCACTAAATGTACAACCCACAGTTACTCCACTGCCAAACAGCAGCAAATGGATAAACAAAATTTGGACACATGTCAACAACTATACAAACCTCAATCAAGCCATATATGAAGCCAAAAGGTCATACTGAGAAGTGTACAAATTCAGAATTAACACTCCAGCTGTACTCCCAAGCACACTTGGATTAAACAATAGAACTCTAATTAGAAAAGCAAGAAAATTGGTTCAGAAAATTGGTTCATAGAACCAAAGTTTATTGATTTCATAATAAAGCTAAATCTTGATGTGTTATCCACCAGTCAGTTTCTAGTCCATAAAAGGGGCTTTACCAAAATAAACCCCTTCTGCCAGTTATGCTCCTGGGAGGAGGAATCAACCCATCACATCTTCCATAACTACCCAACAATCAACTCAATAAAATTAACCTTCAACAATGAAATCATAAATCAAGCCACAGACCTGTTTGACATATAAAGTGCAATACAAAAGGGAATCTATTCAGACATTAGGCTAGCAATCTTCCTCTCTTTTACTCTCTGGTTATCCAGGTGTAAGCAGGTACTCACCAACTCCACAGCCAGTATCTGGGAGACTTTTAAATCAATAATAAAGAAAATAAGTATCAGAGACAAAATGCTGGCACCTGACTGACTATACAGAGAAACTTGGGGTGGGGTTAAACTAACATAAAATAGAAATCAACAGGATGCTCCAGATATGTAAGAGTGCTTCAAGTATATCCCACTGTAATATTTCTTTCATGATATGTAACTCAATAAATGTTGTAACTATTTTTAATAAATTGTATTTTAATAAATAAAAAGTCTTAAAATGTCACCTTCTAGTGCAATATAACAACATGAGTTACTGATGAAAAGCAGTCATCAAGAGTAGCTTGCAGAATCGATCTGATTGGTTGCTGCACCTTCATATATATTGGCTGTAGTTTTAATTTCATTTATGAAGCAGAGTTCCCATTTATTAAATAATTTCCATCTATATTAATCTGTTTTAAATATTACATTTATATATATATAACCATTAGAAAACAGTCAACATTTGGACAATCCCAATATAGATAACAATCAACAATCTTAAACTGTTGTCAAGACAACATCCTTTTAACAATATATATATTATCTGGAATTATATGTTGGTATCACTTTGTCTGTTTATTTATTTTGACTATTTAAAGACTATTTAAAGAGCTGTAACAAAGCTTCATGGTATATTCTCAATGGTCATTTCTTGGTAGAAGCATGACAGTTTTCTTTTTATGTTTAGCCATTTATAATTATGATATAATAGTCTATTAATATATTTTTAACACTACAAAGGAAACTCTAATTAGCTAAATAAAAGTAAATGGATTGACCACTTGAACAATGAACAGGAAGTCACTTCCAAAGTGCATAATCTAGGATTTATTTTTGCTTCCTGTATTAGTAACCAGAAATCCAATCATAATGTAATTGATTTATTTATTAGCTGACACTTGTATTCTGTGTTTAAGATATGCTTTCTCTATCTACAACTATCTACATACACCACCAGTCTTTTAAAAATGAAATATTAATAATATTTTCTTCATCTTCAAATAATTGTTTCAAGAACATCATCACTATGAGAAAGTAGTACCACAGTGTGGTGAGATTTGGAATTAATAAGCCAGTTTTTAAAGTTTTTTATTAACTTATAATTAGACTTGTGCAGTTTAGCATAATAGGCAGAATATCAGATTCTGGAACATAAAGTCCTCAAATCAATTCCAGTTCTGGCTCTTCAGTTACTTGAACTTCTTATGCATATTTGAACAATAAAGCTGTTTGATTATTATGTGTAGTATTTAAAATGTGTGAATGAGTGCATTTAATTATTCTTTATTGTGAAACTAAGACATAAGGCATTACAAGTATCACAGAATCAGCTTCAAAAACATTTCTATCATTTATGCCATAACCTAAACATCATTGCTATAAATTAGGATGGGTTTGGATTTTATATAATATTATTTTATATGCTTTATATTAAAATGTAAAAGAATGTAATGTGATATTCTTCATAGTCAATAAGCATATATATTTTCTGGATAGCCAAGAATTATAATCAACCCTATTTTTTTATATAAATTTGACTGTTATTTATATATAATTAAAATAACTTCACATACCTTTTTGAAAAGTATTTTTAAAATGTGAAAAAGCAAATGCCCCCATTAGCACTCTTCAGTTGACACAAATTAATATCTCTTGCATATGATTTATCAATATCGAAGTATTACAATTTGATTTACAAATGTCAAGAATGTTTAATGGAGTGGACACTTTTTATCTGAAAAGATATTATTCATAAAAAAAATAGAAAGGAAGCTGTATTTGGGTTTAATTAAGAAGCAGATAAATTAATTTTTAACTCAGTTTAAAATTTATATCTGAACTCAAAACAATATGGTAATCTCTAGCCAATTAAATAATTAATAATAATAATTAATGTATTTATCTGAAATGAATGATATCAACATTATAAATGCAGAAATTTTGACATTTGTAAATCAAATCGCAATATGTATACAGTAAATGTTTCAGATGCATATCGGAATCACTCGCCAAAAGTTATGTTTTCTCAGCAACACCCTTTATAAATAAATATCCTTTTGAGTGAGGCCGTTTGAAGTTCATACTTTATATTTATTACCTTTTATTAATTTTTTTAATTTATTTTATATTTATTTACAGAGGGAACTGCTGAAAAAACAACATTCAGGATAGTGATTTGAACATTTTATATACTGTATGCCTGTGCATGCGCACATATGTGCGTATACGTGCGCATGCGTGTAATAGAGACGTTATTTCATTTTATGAAACTATTAACATGTTGCCTTTAATTCAATTAATATGCGCATACCCAATTCATTTACAAACTATAAAATTTGTTACAAATTTAAATTTCGAAAATCTTGATATGCTTAATTTTTTTTTTTTTAGCCTTTTAATACTGTAATAAAAATTAAATTATACATCTATTGTTCAAAAAGTCACGTTATGTTTGAGCACCAAATTAATAGAATAAATATTACAAATCTATTCAAGTGAACAAATTGCCCTCAGCTGGGAATCCATACTGAAACCTTTAGCATATGTGTGATATTCTACTATTGTGCTGAGCTATACAGGCAATATTTTTTTTTATTGTATCACAGTTTTTGACCATTCTCTTATTTTTTAACATTATCATCAATAAAAATAATTTCTAAAACCATTTAGATGATTCTTAGAATTGTTTAAATTAATCAGTTTAGTTGCGTGTAGAATTCCTTGTACAATACTTTCTTCATTTCAGGTTAAAATGCTATGTGGTATCTTAATAACCATGCCTGCTCTTCGTCATCAGAAACTGTACTCTAAAAGAAAAAAAAAATAGATTAAGAACAATATTGATTATTTATATGTTAAATAAAAATAATATCTTCTAAAAAGATAGAAAATTCTTTTGGCTTTTTTTTAAAAACTGCAAAACTGAGTGTAAGACTATTCAAGATTGGGATTTTTAAATTTTTGATGATCATAACCAAACATTTCCCATGAATTCTGAAAAGAGTTTGATCCTTGAAAATAATATTTTTAAATATTAGCAATATACAGACAGTTTGCTATTTACATGAACTTGACTTCATGAATCTGAACTTAAATAAGTAATCAATTGTTGTCTCATAGAAGTTGCAAAAATTAAAAAATATAATGCATAAGTCACATAGTCATCAGTATTTTTTTGTCTAATACTATCTGAAGATCTCTTGGGATATAATATAGTTCTTATTTTTATTTGTTAAAAATGATTTCATATTTTGCATGATGATAATGACAAACAAGTAATTGAAAGAAATGCAAAAATGAAAATTAAGCAAAAAGAACATTATTCTATTTAGTAATTAAAAGCTTTATATACTGTAATGCTCTCAAATATATATGTTGTAAAACATATATATATATGCATTACAATAAAATAAACAGAAAAATAGCTAAAGAAATAAATTTTAAGATATAATTAAAATAATAGCATCAGATCTTTTAAATAGATTTGTTTAATGAATAATAAGAGATGGGAAAGAGAATCTGGTTTAAATAAAGATTCAGAACCCGCTCTCTTCTTTTTATAATTAAAAAGAAAATAAATGTTAAAATATTATAAAAATAGAAATGAAATTCAAAATAGAAGTAAAACAAAATTGATTAATAAAAGTAATCTTTGTAAACTATCTCATAGGCAGGAATGCAATTAAATTTTAGAAAGATTCCTGGCCAATAAGATAGTAGATAAATCTAAGAGAAAGATTAGATAAATCATTTTAATTAAAAATTAAAAACCAAAAAATTGGTTAAAATGAACAATAGGAGAATCAGGTATAAAAGTAATGGCTTGATAATTGGGTTAATTTTATTTTGAGTTTTTCTTTGCTGTTCATTCTTCATTCAACAAGATCAATCAGAGAAAATCAATAATAGCAATTATATCAGTTATTTCTTATTGCATAAAAAAATAAAAGTTAAGAGCCAAAGAAGCAGCAATATACATTGCTAAGAGAACCTCAGGAGGGTCTGTCTGGACTTTGTTCCTTAGTCCCTGGCACCATCAGTCTTTCCTGCTATCAATGCATTGCCTGTAATAAGATTCTGCCACATACTTTTTGTATTATCACTAAGAAGCATGGAAGAAGGAAAAGAAAATCATTGCTGATGATTGAATGGCCAGCTATGAAGAATGTCAGAAACATCAGAAATGGAAAGGATCACTAAAAGTGGAAAGAGAACTGTGATAACTGTCATAAAGATGATGTCATCTCCTCTTTAAAGAAAACCTAGATAAATATAAACATTCTAAAGTTGTTACTGAAATTCTAGACATTATGAAGAGAAAGGACTAATAATATTAGAAAACAATATTTAATGTTTAATAATTATTGTATGTACTGAATATATGCATATGTGTAGGAATAAAAAGTGTTTACTAAATATGACTTGGTCTATTTTTTTCCTTTACCTATGTCACCATGATATAAAATTATTGATATGGCCTCATTATTAATATGCTGGGTCCCCTGTTTGAGGTGTTGGAGCTAGTCTAGGTAATTCTTCAAGTGCTGAATTCATTTACCTTTCATCTGGGTATGCCAGCTATATAAAGTTTATATGGCTGAATGGTACTTGAGATTTGTCTCAAAACAAATAAATTGCCTTGGAGAATTGATGTACCATCAGTTATGGAGGGATGTTGTAATTAGGTAATATGGTTGGGACTGTGCATTCATGTAGCCTCAATCTGGTCATAGGTATCATTGATAGTTAGTCTATCAATGACATTATACCCCTCTGCTTGAATGTGCATTAACTGGGTCAAAGATGTTATGAACTTCCAAATGAATATAAAGAATGTCTTAAAGAAATAAAAATCTGATTAGTGTAAATAAATAATAAATGAATAATAATAGTTGTCATCTGATGGTGAAGTAATAATGTTTTTCCAAACAAAATAAGGTGTTAGCAACCTCCCCCCCATGTGCAATATATATATATATATTGTAGGAGTATATATATATATATATACTCATACATACATGTAATCAATATGTATACGTTATATTTGCATTATTATTATACTTATGAAAATAAATATATAACTTGTTAAGTTACTATTTTTCATTCTTTAAAATGAAAAAAAGATGTTGTTGACAAAAGACTGTTGACAAGGTGATAATGATCTCTGGGTTCACAGCTTATCAAATTAAAGGAAATGAAATTAACTTAGTGTTTTAATATCTAATTGTTACTACAACAATGAGAATGTGTATGCTTCAGCGAGCTGATGGAGCAAGATATTATATATTAATTCTATTCTTTTTATTAGAAGACTAAGGATTATATTTATATCAGCTATGTCCTCATAAAAACTTCTACTATGTTTGATTTCAAAGAACAGTGTAAGTTGAAGTTTATATTTTGAACAATTTAATACTCATTAGAAGAAATTTCTAATATTTGTTCAAAGAAAGTAATCTAAATATATTTTTGTGTTCTATAAAAATTGTCTGAATTACATGTTTTAAAATCTGAATGGCATTTTAAAAAAAGAACATGTTTATAAAAACTTCATTCAAATTTAATGTACTTTACATTATAAAGAAAATGCAAAGCGGATAGAACACAAATTTATCATGGGATAGATAAAATGCACTTGCCTAATCAAATATACATGTGGGAATAACATCATTTGCTGAATGCCTTAAAATTATAAAGAAATTAGATCTTCAAAATGGAATTATGAATGCCTTAAAATTATAAAAATTAGATCTTCAAAATGGAATTATAGATGTTAATAAAGGAACTTTGTATTAAGAAGATGAATATAAAGAGGAAACTAAATGTCAACTTAGGATATCCTAATATTATTCTCTTTAATGTTTAATAATGAAGAAATAAAAAAACTGTGTCTTTGAAGGATTTTCATTCGCGAGGAACATTAACTTTTATAAATACCATTTAAGATTTTTGAAAATTATAATTGAGAAAAATTAATTTCATTTTCTTTATCATCATATTCATTTTATTTAAAAAAATGAATAATAAAAGAGAATTAATAATTTAGAATATTTTTGTTTTTATTTATGATTAATAAAGATTTAAATATCAGTTAAGAAATGTTAATATGGGAAAGCGATAATGTGAACTTAGAGGTAAAAGATTAAATTATTTTTAAATCCACATATTATTATTTTTGATGGCATGACACTACATTGTTTATACTAATCTAAATAGTTTAATAACAGTAATGTATGATAAATGAATAAATGATTAACATTGTTGTGAAGTATATATTTTTATATTAATAAATATAAATTACAGACAATCATTTTAATGAATGAAGGAATTATATACAAATGATTGGATTATTATTTGTATAACCCAATTATTATAAAATAATGTTAATATAAATGTCTAAATATTTGGTTACTTATATTTTATATACATTGTAAAATCATGTAGTGTTATAGGTTTAGAAAATATATCTACCATAAGCAAAGAGAATATTTATATTTTTAATATAAGGAGGTAGATATATAAATATTTTTTTATATATTGTAAAATTTAAATTATTTAATTGTTAAATAAATAATTATGTTTTTTATATTAAATGAAGTCTTCAATTTTGTTTTATTTGATTTAAAGAGTTAGTGAGATTCGTTGTTAATATTACTTTAAAATATTGATAGGAACCCCTGAAGAGAGTAAATTGTTAAACTTCCCCGAGTTCGAAATCTGAGCATAATGGTAAAGTTAATTAAGGTAAAAATTGATTTGATGTGGTTTAGATATAATAATTTTTTTAACAATAAATTAGTTATTGGGAACAAATATAGTCTTATATCAAAATTAAATCACATCATTCGTGGCATCCTATATGAAGACCTTAAATCTGACTATAGGGAGATGCGACTGCCTTAACTTATCTTGTTGAGAGGGGGCATACCGTTACAATATATATATATTGTAACCATATATTTAACCTTTTGTGTCATATATATATATATATGTTTTAAGGCATTAAATTTTTTTTTAATTATATAAGTTTATAATTAAGTAAATTTCTTTATCTGTGCTATCATAATAAAAATTTTAAATTATTTGTTTCAATAGTATAAGTTAAAATAATTCAGTTATCCCAATTAGTTAGCAGTATTTAAAAGATGATCCTGGGTTGTTTAATATGTACTTGAAAATAAAATTGATATTTAAACTAGAGTTATTCTAGAGCTTAATATGTTTTAAAATAGATTTAATAGATAAAGCATTCTATGCTGTCTGAAATGATTAGTTAACTTTGTTTGAATTTTAGTTGTTGATTTTTAAAATAAATGATGTTAAATTAATGATTCTAATTTATTAAATAACAATTTATATCAAAGTATTTAGAAGTAGGATTTTAAAATAGTAAATATAATTGACTGAGAATAGCTTTAATTTTTAATTGATTTTAAATGTCAACCAATAGTTTTCATTGTATTAAAAATAGTTATATTAATGTGCATGTATGTGTGTGAGTGTTGCAGCATGCATGTGAAGTGTTGAAAGTTAAAACAAAATATTAAAAGTATATTTTAAAAAATTTGGTTTAGTCAATCAATTTTAAAATTTAAAAAAATAAGCTTTTAAATAATGCAAGAAAAAAGAGTAAGAAAGAGTATTTGAATTTTAAAAAATGTTTAGTTTGAAAAACAGTTAATAATTTTATTAAATAATTAATTTAATAATTATTTAGAGTTAATAAAATTATTAATTAACAAGTTCATTTATTGTATAGACATGTATCTAAATTGTCTGGATTTAAAGTACAGAGTTCAAGGTCAAATCTAATAACTATTAATTAAAATATTATAATGCAGTCTTGTAATTTATTGGTCTAATAAAAATGCAATGCAGTATTAATTTTGGTGCATGGGTGGAGAAAAGCAAACACACACACTAATATAAAATAAACATAATTAAAATTTTAAACACTTCCAGACTTCTACTTCTTCACACTTTATTTCATTTAAATTTTAATTATATTTCAGTTTTAAAGTAAATTATTTGATTTATATTTGACTATTTATTTTAAATCAATGTCAAAGTTTAAAGTTTTATTGTTTATCATCTTCATGATAGGATAAATGACCAGTAAGTTATCCATGCAGTGCTTCTCCTAAAAATATAGATTTAACTGACTTATCAAACAATAATTATAAAAGATTTTAAGGAAAATTTTAATAATTTCTCAAAGAAGTCAAAGGAAAAATCATTTAAGAAAAACATATTGTTTCATTGGTATAACATTAATTAAATTCTGGATTTTGCTATAAAACTATTTCCAGCATGTTTTAACTAACTTTTAATTAGTTATTAACATTAATTATTTGCCATTAAAATAATCAGTCTACATATGCCAAACCCATATTTAGAAATATGAACTTCTATAAGATTATTAAACCTATAAAAAGAAGCATTAACAATTGTTTAAAATTGTCTTATAAAGTTATCATAAAAGACAAATTTATGAAAACTAACTTTTAAATTATCATAAAGAAAAGTCTGTTTTCAAATTGTTTTATGTTTAAATGAAAAATCTAGCTATTCATTTCAAGTTCATTTATTTATTTAGTGATTTTAATAGTTATTCTGAATTGTCAAATCAAATGAAATAATTATTATTATTAAATACAAGTATATTATATATACTTTTAAGCTAGATGTAGTTATAAAGGTTTGAACCCAATCTTTTAAGCACCCTTTTATCATCCACTCCATCTTATCCAGCCAATACACATGACCACATAAGTATGAAAAAGATAAATGATCTCCAATGTAATATTTTATGCTGAACCAGCACTCATCAGTTGGACCAGATCAACATCTCACACACATATTAAAGTTTGAAGATTTGCTATTTTAATATAAACTGAGCATTGATTATATATGTATGTGGGAGATGTTGAATGGGATCAAGTGATGAGTAATGGTTACACATGAAATACATATTTTGGAGATCATGTATCCTTTTCATATGTGGTCATGTGTACCAGTTGTATAAGATGGAATAGATGACAAAAGGGAGCTTGAAAGTTTGGGTTCAAATTCCTATAATAATAATATATCATCCAACCTCTCATTAACATATTTTATAAATTAAAAAAAAACACCCCTCCCTTAAAATAAAAATAAAATAATAAAAAAAAACATCAACTTAATCCTTTAAAACTAAAATAAGAAATAATTCTTTTTCTTTTTTTTATGAGTGTAAATTATGTATTAATTAATTTAATATAAAGACTTAATGAAATAAAAAAATAATAATAATTATTGTAAATAAATATTTTATTATATGAATAATTATATGTTATAAATAAATATTTTATTATTGGATAAAATAGTTTTTGTTTCATTGCAATTACGATATCATTGCATAAGCATATCTGTTTATCAGAAAATCTACTTTAATAATATTTGCATTAATAATTATTTTTTAAGAGTACATTTCAATTACACATAGTGTTTATATATTCATTTTGCTTAATAATTATTTTATCTGCATTTTTAAAAGATAAATGTTATTATTATTTGCTTCATTTCAAATACACTTGTTCTGTAGTTGTCAGTATAAAAGATGCCCTTATTGCCTTCTACATTATTTTGATATCGCTTATTCAAATTTACATAGAAAATATAATATTTTTATATTTTATGGTCGTAGAAGTGAAATAGTTATATTTAAATAATTGTAAGGTATTTAGAAATGTTTTTTCCAAAGTTATTTATTATATATTACTTAAATATTTGAGTATTCTGTTATTATGTATTTCATTTCTACTTTCTTAAAATACTAAGATTCTAAAATAAACTAAAAGAAATATCAAAGTTTCCATATATAGATTAAATAGTAATCATCATATTTTTGTTAAGTTAAAGTATACCATTAACATTTTGTTCCAAGTGCCTTTTATCCTGAATTTGAGCCCTGAGATCAAGATATACTAAACTTGTAAAAGAATCTATATTTAGGATAAATTTATAAAAGAACCTATATTTGAGATAAAGATATCTTAAGAATTATGATAAAATGTTTTGAATTATAAAAAGAACAATTTTAATAAATACATTTAGCCAATGGTATTGTCTACAAGAGGACTCATATTCTAAAGTGGTGTTTTAAAATACATGTCATATGAAACCTGTGTGTAACCATGTATTGCTGTTAGTTAACCTGTGACTTTATTGTTGTCTGTTGGGTTACATAATTGGATTTTGACTTGTTCAATGAGTTGGATTTCAATCAGTCATACAGTACTAATCCTTTGTTCAATTTACACATGTTTGGTTTTTGGTAACCAGAATGGTGGGCTTGATTTAAACACAATTGCTCCAGAAACCATGATTTGTAAAACATTTTTTTACCCATGAAGACATTCATTTTAACACACACACACACACACACACATATATATATAACGAAACATAAATATATTCAAAGCAACGGTAAACAATTTATATAATATAAATAAAAACTCATAAATAAATATTTTCAATTATATTCATAATCATTATCAACTCAACTTTCAAAATGGATTCTATTTTGAAAGTTGTGTTGATAATGATTATGAATATAATCGAAAATATTTCTTTATGAGTTTTTATTTATATTATATTATAAATTGTTTATCGTTGTTTTGAATATATTTAAGTTTCGTTATTGTATTATTAATATTAGCTGACATTTTATTTTGTTATATATATATATAATGTTGAATTAAACATTTTCATGTATTTTTAATTTGATAAAAAATGTATCAATGTAACCAGAGAAAACATTGGTTTTTGATGTTGCCAGAAACCAACAATTGCTAATTGATAATCCTAAAGCTAAACAAATTTTCTCTATTAATTTATGTAATTTCTGATCTTGATTAAAAAACCAAATGCTATTCATAAACATTTTAGAACCTCTTTACTTATTAGATTGTTTACCTAATGAAAAATGATCATTCACATAAGATATTCTAGATATGTATAGAGATTAATAGATCTAGTAAATTTGAAAATGAGTGAAATCCATTATAATTCAGATGTAAACTGTGCTCTTTTTTATATAAGTCTAATTTTAACTTTTTGCAAAGAAAAAATTTAAGGCAAATACTTATAATAAATATAGCATTTCTCCAACATTATATCAAATTTTTGGTTTTTATTAATGAACTATACACTGTCAATAAACATTTCACCACCTCTATAACTAGGCAATATATACTTAAGACTATGCTTGCATCTAGGTTAGAATGGGTTTCATTACTGTTAATAAACTTATTAGATTTGTAAATATATATACATATTTGTCCAATTAATGCAAAAGATATCTTTTCATTACTTGTAGAATGAAGGGTGTTCAAATTGGAAATTACATATAACGGTGAAAAAATACTGTATTTATTAAAGTGTAAATGTTCGACTTAAATTCTTCATTTACATAGGCATTGTAAATAATTAAGAAATAGTCTCATAAAACATAAAACTAGGCCATATCTAATGAGACTGTGTTTACAACTGAATTGTAAGTGATTATATCCTTGTTCTCAAATTTATTAGATCTGTTAATCTCTAAGAAAAAACTAATAAGTAATGAGGTACTTGCTTGTTTGTTAAAAGTGTTTGATTCATTAGTCAAAATTGTAAATAACATGTAATGTTGAAAAAAAAACATTGTTTATTATATTATCTATTATATATCTTTTCCTTTACTTTTTTTGCATTTCTTCATATATTCATGTATATTACTTTTTTATAATCTCCTCATGTACACTCTAATGCAAATTTTTGTACGATTCCTCCTTTATTTTTCTAACAATAATAATAAGAAGAAGCAGAGGAGGAAGAGGAGTTATAGAGTTAAAAATAAAATATGATTATAAATAATAATGTAAAATATGTATTTTTGGTTGTCGTCGAATAGCCACCATATCCCACTCGATGGCGCCATTTTCATGCTAAATCTATAAAATATGATTATTCCCAGGCCATTAATTATAATCATTTTGATGTGTTTTTTGTAATGTGAAAATAAAAACAAAAGAAAATCGTCTTTTTTAAATATTATTTAATTTTAAATATTATTTTTTATTAATGTATACAAATTAAATGATAATAATAAATGTAAAATAAAATAAACAAATTACAATTTGATTCGTGTTTTTTAGTTTGCTTTATTAGAAAAATCAATTTTCTATCTGAGATTTTTTTACTGAGGTTACGGCTTTTTTTGTTGTTGTTGTTTAAAAACTCATAATCGGAATAAAAAGTAAAATTTCTTAGTCTTCCTTTTACATTTTATTTCTACAGAGAAACAGATATTATTGTGTTATCGCTATTTTTTACTTTTTTAGTCTTTGTTTGAAATTTTTTTTTTTTTTATAGACAAACAGATATTACCCCTATTTTTTATTTCAAATAGAATGACAACTAAAAGTAAAAGTTGTTACGGTTAGGTTTAGGATTAGTTTTAGGGTTAGGTTTAGGGTTAGTTTTAGGATTAGGTTTAGGGTTGGTGTTCTGTTGTTTGTAATGCTAAAATAAAAAAGATCAAAATCGTATTTTTGTAAATATTTTTTTTTACTAACATCTATAAAATACATGATAACAATAAATGTAAACTATATCCAACAAAGTATAACAGTAGTCGGAGAAAAGAAAGAAACTAAAACTTTTTTAAACAACAACAAATATATAATATATATATAAAATGTCTTCTTTACTTATTAACCATGTTTATAATATATGCTTTTTATGACATTTAAAAAAACAGTGTACAATTGTACTTTTCTGACTGGATATTTTTGTGTTAACGCTCTTTTTTATTTCAAAAATATACACATGGTAGAATCTTCTTTGTCTCGTGGAATGTTATGAACCATATGTTACTTGATGCGTTACCTAATTCCAACTCACTTTACACATATATCTCGTCAACATTTAACACTTAAAACTTCAATACACTACGGTGTAAAAAGTCTGATAATTATTATTTTACAAAATCTGAACATTTCAATACTTTAAAATAAAAAACAATCCAATGAAAACAACATTTTCATCCAATTCAAAAAAACACACCCTCTCCCCAAGCCGTAACCATTTTATAAACTGTGCGAATTCGGAAAATTTATTTGCTGCGATGCGACATACATGCTCTACTGTGATGCGACATAGCAGCCTAAAATCTGTAGCACAACAAAAAAGTTGTATTATAGAAAACACAGGTTCGAACATGTCGGCCGCAGAAACGGCATTTTTATGTGTTTCAGCACAAAAACGGTGCCATCGAGTGGGATATGGTGGCTATTCGACGACAACCATATTTTTATATTATATAAAATAATGGTTATATGATTATATGTTTGAATGTTGCAATTCTGATGAAGACTGCCGGACAATTGAAACTGTTAGAATAATAAAGGAGGAATTATATAAAACTTTGCATTAGGGTGCATATGAGATTACAAAAAAGTAATATTATCCAATATAATAACATTAAATGGGGAAAATACACTTACTTCCTCTGCATATTGATAAAACAATGCAACATTAATTAACAAGATATTATTAAAATTACAAGTTAAACAGTCTAATTTAAAGTATAAAAATAGAATAAACAATTTTTTTTATTATTATTAAAAGATTACTTTTATTATTCTAAGGTTTTACATTTTACTCAGTGGTTATAAATGTTTACAATGTAAAATCTGATATCTGTATTGTTAGTTTTTATCTCTATATCTTCAGTCAATCTGAGATGAGATTCCAAAACAGGTTAACTGGTAAATCAAATAATTCCCAAGTGGCCTTAAATATTTCCGTTGTTGCTATTGATTTGTCCCTCTTTTTGATTTCCTTAATAAAGTTTATTAGTAGTTATTTAGTGTTATTTTGTGGTTTTCCAAGAATTAGTTTACATCTAATTTTCCAAATGGAGAAAGCCAGGAAAGTTGAGATTCATATAAGTGGGTATAATGCCTTTTTGATGCAATAATTGAGGGATGTAATGATGTGTTTATTTGTTTTCATATAAGCATTTATTACTTTTCTCTGGATACTCAGTCCTTGACATAAATAAATTATGTGGCCTGTGGTCTCTTTTTCCCTTTTGCAAATTTGGCATATGGGGTCAACCTTGTATAGTAGAAAAGCATTTGTAGAGAGTGCCTCTAAGTTCATTTTGACTATGAAGTCCAAGTATTTAGCTTCTACATTCCAATACCTGAACCTTGAGATTATCCCTTTATTGTTTATCTCCAGTGTATTGGGGTTGAGCCCTATCCCCCCATTGGTCAAGTTGTATGCCTCCCAATATGAGATCTTAATATCAAATGTTAGCACTGAGGGCTGTATATATTTTTGTATGTGTTTCCGCACTGCAGTTAACCATGTACCTTTGTTTGGTGGGAGGTAATCAGGGGAGATTACTGGGGTTATGTGCTCGTCATTAGGATATTTTTGGTTGAATTTATGTATTGAGTTAAATGCTTTTTGAAAATAATATGTTGAAATTAAGTGTAAGGACATTCTACTTAGGTTTCTTGGCCTCTGCATCTTCCTTATTATTACTTTTTAAACACATACCTACCCAATAATTAAAATATACAAAAATATCTAATGCATAACATTAAGTGGAGAAAATATCAAATGACTAATATTAATATCTTAGTTAATTTAATTATGTACTTATTTATAGTCATTTAAATAAACAGTGTCTTTATATAACTTTGACAAGCTTGTTTAAAATAAATCTATCTTTTCTAGTTCGTGCTAAGCAATTTTAGATAATTAGCATCATAGTTTAATTGTTTTGTTATGGGGGTTGGATAGATCTTGTCATAGTGATATTAAATCTTCAAAATGCCATCCATCATATTTTTTATTTTATTCGTTTCAGTGTCAGATGTTAAAAAAATTTAATTAATATTCACTCTTTTCAGTTGCTTTTAAAAATGATCAATGCTTCTATCAATATAATAGCATCATTCTTATTTAAATATTACTAAAACTAATCTGTTAGATATTAAAGTTGGAATATATAATTTAACAGTATTTATATTAGTTCATTCAGAAACAAGAAAAAAAGTTTATAACACTTATTTTTTCCCAAGAAATCGTGTACAAACAAATAAATATTTAAATATGTAATAGATAATTAGTAGGCCTCTAAAGTATGATATGAATTGAAGTAATATTATATCTTCAAAGTATCATTTACCCTATTTTCTATTTTATTCTATATATTGCCAAATGATAAAAAAATTGAACTAATCTACTATATACTGTATATATATATAAATCTGAAAAAATATGTTTTCTATATTTTCTTTATGTTTTAAAAGTAAATTCTAGCAAGATAAAAACCAAGTGCATAAAGCAATACCATTAATTTGGATAGAAGAAGAGGAAGATTTCAAGTTTTTATATCCACAAAACTTGAATATTTTATATAAAATGTCATGTACTTAAAAGACTTTTTAAATCTCAAATACATCGCATTTAATATAAAATAAAAAATTGAATAATAGTTTATAAATAAACAATGCCAATTAAATGCAAGTGCTATGTTTGTATTTTATTTTTCTTAGTTTGACAATTCCGCTAATTAATTTATAATTTACATTTTTCTTAGAAATAGCCAATAAAATAAATAATATTTCTGCATTGTAATTTTCACTACACTACTCACAAAATGTTAAAGCAAATAAAAACTAATCCCTCCATACCTTGCATGAGAGCGGTGTAGTGAAAATTACACTACAGAAATATTATTCATTAAGTGGATAATCTCTAGTTTAAATGAATAACTAAAAAATTTTCTTAATATGCTTCCACCAAGTGGTTTGTGGCAAAGTTGTGAGGTCAATAAATTTGAAACTCATCAATTAAACTATAGTAATTGGCTATCTATCTATCTATCTATCTATCTATCTATCTATCTATCTATCTATCTATCTATCTATCTATCTATCTATCTATCTATCTATCTATCTATCTATCTATCTATCTATCTATCTTTCTGTCTATCTATCTATCTATCTGTCTATCTGTCTGTCTATCTGTCTGTCTGTCTGTCTGTCTCTCTGTCTGTCTATCAGTTTATCTCTCTCTCTCTCTCTATATATATATATACTGAACCATGATAAATATATGTGTAAGAGATTGTGGTCTGGGTCAACTGATGAGTGCTGCTTTAGCATGAAATGTGGATCTTGGGGATCATACATCTTTTTCACATATCTTTGGTCATATGTTTATGATTACACCCCTCCACAAGATGTTAAAAGTGGGTAGAAACAAATCCCCAGTTCCTACCTTGAGTGAGAGTAGTGTAGTGAAAATTACACTGCAGAAATATTATTCATTAAGTGGATAATCTCTAGTCTAATGAAAGATTAATAAAAATTATTAATAGTCAATGAAATACTTTATCACTATTTTTTTAATAAAATATTTTCTATACTACCAAAAAAAAAATACTTAAATTATTAAATCTAGCAGATTACTATTGGAAATAAATAAATGGGGTGGTGACAATTTTGAAATGAAGTCACATGTCCATTTCAGTTAAACAGTATTGGAATTGTAAGTCTTTTTAGAGCTACGATTATAAGTCATAATTTATGTGGATAAACTTATTAGATTTTCTAATTTCTCTTACCTCATTTGGGTCATCTAGTGTTAACTTTAGTAAACAGTAGATGCAGTTAGTAGTACTTAATAAATCCCTATCTAATGCCATCACTTCCAATATTCCCAGACCAGTTTCTAGCATATGGCTTTCATCAGTGAAGAGTTTGGATCTGGGAGCAGTATGCCTGAATTTTTGGATTTATTGCACCTTTCCTCTAGTGGCCATCTTTCATTCTTTATTTTATTATTAAGTTACTATTTGGCATCTATTGATTAATAAAGCTTACACTAGAAGGCATAACTAATGGTGTGAGAATAAGAATTTACTGCTGAACAGTAATGTGTAAGCTAGAGTCATGTGATATTTTATTGGTTTTACACTGCATATTTGCAACCAGAAGCATTGGTGTTCAGTCCAATTCTGTTTTAAAACAAGATGGTCCTTGTAAACTAAGATCTATAGATTTTTTTAAAGAAATAAGTTCACCTTACATTTAAGTGTTCATTTGCATTAAGATGTAATCCATAATCAAATAACCACCATAGGAAACCTTTTGTAAACATTGTTTGGATAAAAAAAACTGGCTCTGTAGTTTATCAGATAAATGTAAAAAAGATTAAAATGATTCATAGAGTTGGGTTTTGCATTTTAACTTTTATTTCGATGATGAAGGATACATTATATTATAACTGTGTTATCATTATACAACTTTCTCAGTTTACATTCAACATTTTTGTAATCAGTGCAGCAACATCCATGTGATTAGCCAATGCTTGAGATCTTTACTAACCACCTAAGAAACTTCTAGATACTCATATTTTGAAAGATTTTGATTGGATACATATGTTGTCTATGGGTTAATTAAACACACTTTCATATTTAAACTTCATTCAAACTTGAATTTAAAGAATATGATATATTTACTCATTAATATTGGAGCACTTATTTTAGAAGCATTTTCCAGGTATTGCATTCATTGAAGTAAATACTATTAATTGCAGATTAAATTTTGTTTCATTGCTCAAAACCATGTATGGGCAACAAACCTCCTGGTATCTGTATTCATCTCTTCATGACATTTTGTGTGACATTCTTAATTCATGAATATAAATATACAATAACTTGTTATTAAATATAGGGGATTTGAACTCAGACTTTCAAACACCCTTCAACTATCCACACTATCTCATACAATGATACATATGACTACACACATGTAGAAATGATAAATAATCACCAATATACATATTTCATGCTAAACCAGCACTCATCAGTTGGTCCAGATTTATATATAATCAGTGCTCAGTTTATATTAAGATAGCAAATCTTCATACTTTAATGGACAGGCTTCAATCTACTCCAACTTTTCAGCCATCCATATCATTGAAAATCTGAGATGGAAAGCCCAAATCTGATACTGATACCAATATTACTTGTTACATAAAATTAATATGAGTTTTCATTAAAAACAAATTTCATTTTGGTTTATATGGGCTAAATGTATTTGTTAATTTTACTTTAAATGGCTTGACCCAATTTATGCTGAACAAAATTTCATGAGATCAGATGCTCATAAAACAATATTTATTGTGTTTTAGATATTCTAGTATCAGATTTGAAAGATGTCTAACTATCCTACATATGTCAAAAGTAGATAACACGAAATGAATTGTTTTGGCAATAATCATCAATTTTGAATTATTATATTTATTAATTTTTTTGCAAGTTATTTAACCATATTATTTTAATGTTGGGGAAAAAAAAAGATGGCCAACTTTATCACTAAATTGTAATTTCTGATATAAGTTTAGTCAATGTAAATCAGATTTATGTTAGAGTGGACTCTGAAGATAAAGGCTAGTCTCTAGCTAAAATATATATCTCTAAATTGAAAATTGAATAAATATTTGAATGTGGTGCTACTATTTAGTACTAATTCATCACTCAAGATTAAAATTGTTGGTTTAGAAGTATATTTAAAACAGTGAATTACTGCTAGCAATTTAATGTTGAATGTAAGCAGAAAAAGTCATGTGATCTTTATTCATTGTTTTTAAACACCTTTATTTAACTTAGAAATTCTGTTTGTTTGTTTGTTTATTTTTCTAAAATCTTGTAACTGATTTTTAACATACTTCTATTGAATAGATTTTCTCCAAATTCTTTACACATATTAGGTACCAATGATAATGCAATATGATATGGCAATATTTCAGGATTATCCAGCTACTAGTTTCATCTAGCAGTATTGGCAGACCAAATTTCAAACCACATTGGCATTGGTTCAGTAAGTTTCAGTGATGCATACCAGAGGGCAGTATATTTTGTAAAAATATGCTTTTAATGAATTTCATGACTAATTCATTGAAAAGCATTTTCAGTTAATTAAAAGAAAAAAAATAAAGTATGAAATCTTAATATCCCTTGATTGTTAAATTAAAACTTGCAAAATATCTGAATACTAAAAATAAAAAAATAATACACACAAAAAATATTATACATATATAATGCTTTTATTTAAATTTAAAAATGAATAAATATTTTTTTTCTTCAACCACAATTTTGATTCTTATATCTAATTCAAATAAAAGTGTGAGCCTTCCATAAAATAATTAATTCAATTACTGAATTATAAATATTATTTTAAGAATCTCTTTATGAAATTTGAGTCTTCTTTTCCCTCTCATGTGAGGTATCCATATATCAATTAATTTAATTACTAAATTAATTAATTTATGAACAAATTAAATAAAGGTCTATTTTATAAAATATTACATATATGTATTATTTTAAGAATCTCTTTATGAAATTTGCAACTTCTTTTCTTTCTTATATACTATATAAGCACAGATTTAAAAAAAAATGACCACCAGTTGTTATCAATATGATTGCTGTAGCTAAGCAAATGAGTTCAAAGTTTTAACACTATAAGATTTCAAACAAAGTCAATTTGTTTGTTTAACTGAAATATTGAAAGCAGCTTAACATATTTATATTTTAATGATCTCAGCTTTAAACTAAGTGTAATTATTGCTATTCTTATAGTGTGAAAAGCAGAGTTTATATGTCTTGATTTAAAATTATGTAGACAATTTAGTTTACACACACTCTCTAGATATTGTTAAGTTACACAGGTCTGTTCCCTTAAAATTAATATTCGTTAATAAATGTTTAGATGAAAACAAAGTCAACTTAAAACATCTTTTTAGCTAAGTCGATTGCTTGCATCTAAATTTGTTAATTGGTTATTATAGACATAGGAATTTTGGGGAGTTAATAGTGCTGAGACTATTTTACAGAAATGTCTATATTGCATCTCACTCATATGTAAGATTTGAAATTGGATTAGTGTTAGTAGATTTATAATTTGAATTATTAACAACAATACTTAAATAAATAGGCTCTCTCTAGTTTGGCTACGAAAATGTGAGTAGTGGGTGGCTTCTAAATGGTGATAATATTTACAGCCAAGATCTTTGATTGGTCATATTTTTCCAGACGGTCCAAACAATATGATTCAAATAGATCATTGCTATTAATGCAAATGCATATCGTTTGTTAGGAGAGTCATATAATATTGTTTTGAAGAGCTGAATTATTTATTCTTATAAAGAAAAGTGCTGATTCTATAATCAAAAGCAGCCCTTATCTTTGGATTCATCTTGTGCAATGAATTCAAAATTAGCCAGTTTTCCGATTAGTTGTTCCTGGCCAATGCAATGAAATGTTGAATTTATCGCTTAGGAGAAAATAGGAGTTTTTTTACTGCCTTGATAAGGACTCGTACGAGTTGAAAGCACTTGGCAATAGATATTTTATTGATATTAATGATTCTCTGTTTTAGCAATTGACGAAGTGTTATATTGTATTTTAAAACAGCTATTATGAGATTAAAACTAATTATATATAAATATAATATGTTTGTGTGTATCTTAAATTTTGTTAAATAGATCACTTATTAGTTAAATATTCAAAGATAGTTTGCATTTTCAAACCCCATCATTGGCTCAATACTAAGTGAAATGCAATTTTTGAAAATAATTTCTAATCTTCATGAAATCTCATAACTAAACAACGACTTTAAATAAGTAGAGTTTTGAATGATTTTTTTTTAAATAGCAATTTGATTATAATTTATTGAGTTCTTCTAGTATTCTCGAAGGCCATCTCACCCATCAGAGATAATAAAAAATTGTAAAACTTGACTATCATTTCATATAAAATGCAGAATACCCCATGTACCGACTCACTCATAGAATCAAAATTTTGGATAGTAATTCTTTATTTTACTTTACGTGTGTGTGTGTGTGATTACATATATCAGTTTCAGACCTATGTGATTATATTTATTAGTTTCAGATCTGTGTATATGCGATTGCTGTTAATAACCACTACATCATTATCATCTACAGATCAATTAAGAGCATTTCCAACAAATCTTTGAATGACCTCAATTATTTCGATAATTTCTACTATTCCAATAATCTCTGTTATTCCTATAATGCAGATGAAATCGAAACATATGCATAATGTTACTACTAATAACAACAAACATACACACAGACAAAATTAAAATATATGTTATCTTTTATCCACGAAAATCTTCATTTTAAGAGATATATATGGGAGGGGGGGGAGGTGTGTATAAAAAATTATGGTATGCAGTGCAAATATGTCTTCAACAAATCCTCACCAAAAACTATGAAGGAGAAAACAGTATCCACTAGATTTTCCAGTTTCTGATAGGTGAGAGTTTAATTGCTTTTCTACTAATGTTTTGTGTTATAGTTTAGAATATGCTTGTATTTTGATGACCTGTTAAGATAGTTTAATTAGTTTTATTGCAGGATGGCTTTCTGGGGAGAGGGTGAATTCTAAATTTGACTGGAACTCAAAAATATTTTTTATCTAGATCAGATTTCAACCTATAATGTAACATAAACTGATGGATGTGTCACTTGTGTCCTCTAAGTTCTTTCTGCAAGGGAACTTTTTACGATCAGTTTTTCACTATATTCTCTGGACATAACTTTTTTATGTGAATCATACATTAATAGCACTTTTTCAGATATTTCAAATAAATTTCATTTCAATCATCTAAGAAGATGGGAACTTTATGTTTTTGTGCCATCTTACAAATTTGCTATTTACACAGCATTAAAGGCAAATTTTTTTCTCAAAATGTTCCTTCTTTTTTAATAAAGTCATTTATAAGATACAATAGATATATATATGCTTTAATTAAAAAACAAACAATATATGTTTAGTGTGATATATCTATCAATATTAACATTATTGAATTTTACAATGGTTTATATATTGTAGATAGTAAATAAAGTGTTACAAGGTAACTTTTTACATATATTCAATGAATATAATGAGGATAAATTGACAAAATAGGAAAGTACTTTTTTAAGGAAAACCAGATATTGTTCCAGTATTTGAGAAAGAGAGATACATCTATTGCATTGAGACATACCTGAAAATCGGTGATCATGTGATGTTTAGTAGATAAATTATACATTGAGTGGAAAACTATATTTAGGGGAAATGGGATGAACTTCTTTTTTCAAAGAAATTAAAAGCAACTTAAAAATAATTAAAACATTACAGTTAATGAATGAAAATAGATGAATGAATATAATATCTAGTGGAGTTATGAATAATTAGATACCGAATTTTTCTATATATTTATTATAAAAAAATAAAAAAAGATGTTGGTAATATATTACAAGTATGCAATTATGAGAGTGACAAAAAGGATAAATAAATGGTTCAGATAAAAAGAAGTAGATTTATGGAAAATGAATATGAATTAAAAAATAGAGCTATATAAAAATAAAGTATAAGAAATAGAAAAAAGATAACATTAGAGAAAGTCTGTTGTTATTCAGTGTAAAAATAAGCTTTGTAAACTAGAGAAAAGAATCAAAGGTGCAATAAAAGTTTTAAGTCTAGGTATAAGCCAAAAAACATCACATGATCACCACGTATAGAGAATTTTGACTGTTTTAAGTCTAGGTATAGTTTGTTCAGTTTTGGCATAAGGAATAATGATTTTTAAAAGTGTAAATAGCTGAAAAGGGATCAGATAAAGAGTTAAAGATTTTTTGGCCTTTTGTTTAGATGTTGTTGCACAGATAAGCTTTTTTGGTGGAAAACAATATTTTTCAGCTAATGAATACAAAAAAAGTAATATTAAAACATTATTATATCTACTTACAATAGTAAACTTTTAGAAGAGTTTGCCATCTGGGTACAAATGATAGAACTATTAATTGCACATCTGTTGGCAATAACAACTAATGGTTTGGAGGAGTCCCACAACTCTTTTCAAAAAATGTAACACCTCCATTCCTGTTGACTTCTCTTGTGAAAGGTTCCCTAATATTTACAGTTAACAGTTTTTTGCTCTAGGATTGAACATGCCTGTTTACATCATGAATAATATGTATTATGTGATGGTCACTTTTATTTCCCTGGCTCTCAAATGGATTTGAGTTTTACAGCAGTTTCCCTACTTTACCATGAACAATCAGATTTACTGACATAGTTAAATACTATTTTTTATTTGTTTACATAATTATTTCATTGATCAACTGTTTAAGGGAATACTGAAAATTAACAGAAATTTGCTATGCAAAAATTATATATTTATTTTTAGGTGTTATAAATGGAAATCACCTTCAAAACACATCCATTTGATGCAGTGCACTGGTGTAAATGAGATTTCCACTTTTTGCAGCAGTCTGATGCTCTTTAAAAGTGATGTCTTTTAATGCTTCTGTCAGTTTTTTCTTCACTGCTTCCAAACCTGCAAAACATTTTCTTTTGAGATGTTTTTTCATTCGGGGGAATAAAAAGAAGTCACACTAAGCGAGATTGAGTGAATATGACTGATTAATAATCTGGATCATACTGTTTGTAGTTAAAACTTGTATCACACTCAAGACTTCATGTGCTGGCACACTGTCAAGCTTTTTTGTGCACGCACACACACACTTTGCCTGAAATTAGGAAATTATCATTTTATCAGATCTTTCAAACGTTTCAGAACTTGTAGATGACATGTGTTAATATTATGGATGGATTATGAGTAAACAATGCTGTTGGAACTCCCCCACCCACCCAAAAAAACAACTATTAATGTTTTGACATTGGATTTCATTCACCGTGGTTTTTTTTAGTTGTAGTGAATTTGTCATTTCCTTTACATTATTCACAAACTTATGTTTGCCTTCAGTGAAGCTTTCTTGGAAGCTGTTTGAAACATTATAATTGTTGTCCCTGCCATTTTTTCTAATAGAAAACAGAATTTTAAATTGTTCTAACTTTTCAGACATTACAAAAATTGACAATTAAGCAAGATGTATACTTCATCACAACATGACTGCTCTCAATAATGATAGTTGGCAGGCAGACTGAAGTGATTTGCTAACTCCTTTATTGAAGTCAGGAATCTCTCAGCCAATGTGTCCAAGACAAACCTGTTAGCCACTTTGCCTTCCCTTTTCATTTGCCACCCTAGATTATCCATATTCCTCTTTATCTTGCTTTATCCCATTTCCACATCATCATTTTTATTCCATCCATGGCCTTTGTATCTGGATCTCCTTACCTTTTTCCAATTCCAGCATAAAAACTAATAACCCACTTTCTATATAATCATGTGGCCTACATTTATTCACCCACAACTTCATTATTTGTACCCTTTTTTCTTATAAGCATTTTCATTCTATTAACAAATGCCTAATATTTTTGATGCCTTTCTTATATAACCTGCAGTCTTAATCACCCACATTTTTCCATTTATGTGTATATTCCCTTGTTGCTAATAATCCTGTTTGAGCCTTAAATAATAAATCACTTTCCCTGCTTTTATCATAAATTAACTCACAACTAGTATTCTGTTTACTTCTATATATATTTAAGCTCTTTTTACTTTCCATACTAGTTCTCTATCTCTCCAGATCTCTATTTTTTATTAATACATCTATTCTTTTGCCACTATAACACTAAGTGATCCTCCTAATACAATAATCCCACCCTTTGTACAAGTAAACTGACAAAGTCTTATCCAAATCTTCTGCATACTGTACTACCTTTCTCACTCATCTTGTTGCCTGCCCTTAACTCATAATCCAATTAAATACTATTTTTGGCTATTCTCTTACTATCCATAAATTGCAATCTGCCAAATTTTCATTTTGCTTTTTGCATCACTCATTTCCCTTGAATTGTGTTATGCATTTAATGCATGTCTTCTTACTTCTCTTTGTACTTTTCCTAAGTAATCTAACACATCTTTACTAACACATAAGTTAACCCTGCTACTACCACTTCCTTTTATACAATTCTTGCTACTTCATATTTATTATATAAAAACACTTTATTTCTTTATCAGTCCCTTTCTTACTACATTTACCAATTTTTTCTCCAATTCATCCAAGCAATTTCTCTGATTACTTAAGACAATTCCCAAATAGTTATACCTATTTACCACATTTAACTTTATATCCCAATAGAAATTCTTTCTCTTCTCTTTCTTCAGCATTTACCATCATTACTTCTGACTTTTCTTCACTAAATTTAATTCCCATCTTTTTACCCAAACTTGCAATGCAGAGAATCCATGCAAGAGACATGTGGTGGCAGAAGTATGTACTATAATGGGCTCACCTTCCAAAGAATGATTCTGGATATTTTTGTATTGTATACTGAATTTGATTTTAAATATTTATAATTTGGGCAAAATAAATCACAAACTCTGTTGCAAATATAAATATCCAACATGTATATAAATATTGTACAGAGTAAAAAAATTTAAATAAAAAGTACTAATTCATCAAGCACTTTCAATACAGTATACCAGATTCAGTGTGATCAATTTAAATTTAATATTTAATATTCCAGTGAATGCTCAATGGAACATTAATATTAGATTGATTAATGATGTCATTAGACTTAGCAATAAACCAAGCTTTTTTTTAACTTCCTCTTTCTATCATTAGGCTCATTGCCAATAGCACTAATCACTTGAGGAAAACATTCATGTCCACTATTTTTTTCGTGATTAAAAAAATACTGAATTAACCTGAGATTCCATTTTACATTTCCTACATTAATAAACATGTTACCACAACCTTACTGATATATTAATTTTTTCCCCCATAGTAACATTACAACCAGACTCACGGCAAATAATTAAATATATAACTTCATATTTATCATCATTATTCATACTATCTTTTAAATAAATTATCAACCTATTTAAACATAAGAGTGATCTAAGACCAACATTACAATATTTACCAATTATTTCATTCAATTTCATATTTATAAATGCCACATATGCCAAAGAAATATACTTCTTATCTGTTTTCTTCTTTGCATCCATATTTTGCTTAAATCTGACTTTATTATAAAATAAATTCAATTGTCTGTACAACAAACTTTTATTGCAGTTCACGGATATTAAATCATTAATGTATTATTCAATTTTCTTTTTCTATCTGCCTCACATTTACACATATATGATTTATGTTTCAAAAAACATTTAAATCCAGCTAATTCATAATTCAAAAATCTCCGTGATGATGGATGTATAAAACCCCTCAAGTGTTTAATAACCATTTTATACACAAACTCTTTATGATCTTTACATATATTTACATCCAAATAATTTAAAGACATATTATCCTCAAATTCCATAGTCCATACTCAACCTGAACTATTGTTCAAATTAATATATCTTCAATCAATTTTCTTGGTTTATACACAAACACATCATCCACATATCTCCTTTATAAGATATTATCATTGTCATTTATAAATGGTTTTCCTTTTTTTTTTCATATGTCATAGCAACAGCTGGGAGGTGAACCTGCAACAACCGTCTGCAACCAACTGCTTGCTTGCAAGGCGGCTGCGCTAACCTCTCGGCATTTCAGAAACACACAAACTACAAATAAATAAAAATTAATTCAGTATTTTTTAATCCAGTAAACATCACATGATCACCATTCTTTATGCTTACTTACAATAGCACAACTAAGTGCAAATCAGGATAATCAATGGATCCAAGAAGGTTCGTGCATAAAACCCTCATCTAGGGCCTACTTATCCAATATCCTCAACCTTGTTTCTAGCTTGTAGCTTTCATCAGTGAGGAGTCTTGAATCTGAGAGCACTGCACTATCCAATATCCTCAACCTTGTTTCTAGCTTGTAGCTTTCATCAGTGAGGAGTCTTGAATCTGAGAGCACTGCACCTAGATCTTAGGATTAAATGCAACCCTACAGCAGCCACCTTTTACCTTATTAGCTAACTATAAAGCTTTGAGTCCAAAATGAAGATACAAAAATGTTATTAAAGAACCAAAAAATACCAAAATGTATGGATGCTGAACTGAATTCAAATCTATACAACTATATAAGCTAATGAGCTTGAATTGAAAACATTTTTAAAATTAGCTAATAAGGTAAAAGTTGGTTTCTGGAAGATTGCATTAGATCCTAAGATCCAGGTGCAATGCTGTCAGATCCGAGGCTCCTCACTGATGAAAACCACAAGCTAGAAACTAGTCTGAGGATATTGGATAAGTAGGCACTTGATGGGGATTTTATGCACAAAACTTTTTGCATCCATTGATTATTCTGACTTGCACTTAGTGGCGCTACTGTATGAGTTTAGCCTCTGTGTATTTTTTAATCAAGGGAAAAATAATGGGCATGAATGTTTTCCTCAAATGATTAGAGCTATTTGTAAAAAACTTAATGATAGGAAGAGGAAGTTAAAAAAAACTTGATTTATTGCTAAATCTAATGACATCATTAATCAATGTAATACTAGTGTCCCATTGAGCATGCACTGGAATATTAATGGATCAGTTTAAATTGGTCGCTATGAATCTGGTATACAGTGCCTGCCGAAAGCGCTTGGTGAATTAGTATTATTTATTTTAAAATATTTTACTCTGTGTTTAATTTATATACATGTTGGATATTTAAATTTAGACAAAACTATTATTGGGGTTGGGTTTAAAATGAAACCACAGCAATATTTATAACAAAAATGGGGAAGATAAGAATAGGATATTGGAACTAATAAAATAGTTTTTGGTCACATGCCCTAGGCATAGAAACTTTTGATTTTGCTTAATGAAAAATCACACTATATATCATTCTAAAAAAAATGCTTTAATAAGACAACAAATAATCCTTTTTCCCACCCTCCGGTTAAAATTTTTAGTAACTTTTAATAACTGAAACACACAAGCTTATTATATATCTGTGTCTATATATGTAATATATAGGGTATATGAGCACAGACTTTCACATGACCCACCACTCTCCACACTATCTCATAACACTGATACACTTGAACACATATATGTTGAAAAGATAAATAATCACCAATATACGTATTTTTATGACTGATGCTAAATTTTTCCCAATTTTTTTTTTACATGTTATTAATTTATTAACACCGTTTAGGCCATATAAATCATATATTGGGAAATTTATTCAGAATTCTTTAATATATGGAAGTTTTTTTTTCTTTCTATTGAAGACCCTTTTTTCTAAACGTATCACTGGCAAAAATTCAAACAAAATTTAGACATGATTTTTCATATTACTGTTGTTTTTTAAAATAAAGATTTGTATGTATTTTTTTGCAAACTCCAAATTACATTTACTGAACACAAAGAGGCAAAACTATCATGTGATGTTTGATGGTTTAATACATTTACTGAAGTAAATCGTTTAGTTGGCCACAGTATAGGCTTTTAGATCTAGAATAATAATGCTCTCCTACAGAGTTAAATATTATCGCCATTATAATAATACATGCATTTAACTTTGAGAATTTTTAAAAGCCTTCATAAAATTAAATAAAAAGGTAACAATTTACCTTAGATAAATACTTTGCATATAATAGAGATATATATGAGAGATAGAGACCTGGGCCAACTGATGAGTGCTGGTTCAGCACGAAATGCATCTTGGGGGTCATTTGTCTTTTATTATATCTTTATTTATATGAATTGGGAAGTATAGATGTGTTCATTATATCTATAAAATTAAATAATAATAATTTTTATATATGTCATTATTTTTGCTAAAGCATGGAAATTTATGAATAAAATATTTTTTATTATATAATGAAGATGATATATATATTCAAATACATTTATTTTTTAAGTTCATCAATATAGTTAAGTAAACGCAATTTCTAGACATTATATTATGACGTTTTATTAATTCTAAGATAGTCGAATCGCTGTAACATAATTTTGAGAAAAACACTTAACTCAACTTTAAACAAAAGTAAATTTAAATCAAAATAAAATTTAGTTGTAATAAATATAAAAAAATGAACGTTTGAACTATATACGATATGTGTTCAAAGTTTTTCCTAATGTTACTCTCGTGCTTATATATACACATATAATGCTTTAGCAATAAATTAAACTTACCTAGTAAAATTTGCACCTATTTTATATAGAAGTTTACGTATCCTTTTCTCCAGGAAATAGAAATTTTCCATAGGCTTAGTTGTATAATCAGACTATGGGAAATATCTACTATTTGGAGAAAGATAATTTACTTCGAAGAATCCTTTCTTTCTTAATTTTGTCCCAATCCCACTATTTAATTTTAACTAATAAATATTTTCATATTTCACGTAATTAGTTAAACGCGCGATATTTTTTAGCAAACATTTTAAAATGATACAGTTACGTTCACCATATAAATATTCCAGGAGGTAAATAAGAGTAAGCTATCCTGACAAAAGAAATTAAAAATATTTTCACAATAGCATAATGATTTTTTTTTTTTTTCAAATTAAAAATTGAATTGATTTTATGCCAATTCAACTTAAAAGTTCACTGAACTTATATTTTATCTATTAATTGCTGTAGATTTTCCAATCTAAATGAAAACGGGGAAAAAATGACTTACTTGAAATCAGTCTTACTTTACACGTCTTATCTTAGCCATAACTAATAATAACAACAATAACAACAAAAAAAAAGTCTACAACGTAATTTTAACCCATTTTTTTTTTTTGCTAAAGGAATTGTCTTAAAGTTATATAATTTTTTTAAACTTTAAAAATACAGATTGTTTGAAATTTTCAATATGTCAGTTACATAATATAACTTGCCATGCTTACAACCTGAATTTGAATACAGGCTAGTAAAATTTCTAAACTGCATAAAAATCCAAGCCTGATTGGATATTTTTAAAGTTCCAAACAGATTTACCATTTTTTCTACAGGTATTGGAGCCATAACTAATCAAAATAACTAACATTGGTCAATAAATGAATAGCTATTTATAGCCAGAAAGTTGAATAAGGATTGAAAATATCTTAAACCATTATCCCTTAGTTCTTGACTTGCCTGATGAATAATGTCTTTCCCTTCACAGTTTTTTTATGAGGGGTTGTTGGAGAAGCTTCTGCCCTGCAGTATGATATCTTACCTATCTATCAATATACTATCAATATGGAATCACTGGAAATGATGAGCTTTCGACCATTGGTTATATCAATGTACTGCCCTCTATTGGCAGACTTGCTTTGCAACTATAAAATAAATCTATTTACATTCATTTTCCTAGTTCTCATAAGGATGACAGATTTGACAAATGATATTAATTAGTGCAAATATCCAATTTTATTTGGATATTAACCAAGCTTCACTTAATGTAAGCTGATAATTTAACTTCACAAAGTAGAATTAATTTCTATTTATTTTAATACTCATATGAATAAATAACCAAATACCAAGTTGTAAATAGTAATTAATACAATATTAACAATACGTAATCATTAGAATGATATACTTTCCAAACACTGATTAAATCAATGCATTGCCTATATTGTCACACTTACCTTACAAACAGAAAATGAATCCATATATATAGATGTGCTAATTTATTAACTATAAATATATTAAACTATACTTAATATTATTAAACAATCCAGCCAATCAATTTGCCAGTTAGATCCTACTGTCAAATAACTGAATAAAGAAAAATTTAACTAATCACTTCACAGAATACATTTCTGAGCCTATAAATCATAATATTAATTTTTCAATCTTAAAATTTGCTATTCTATTGCAAACTAGCCTAAAATTGAAATAAAAAATTCAATATTATTATAATCATTAGAGAAATTAATCAAAATTAATATGCCATCTTAATAATGTTAAATTATTTCAACTCACCTTTAGATTAGTTTGCTATGAATAGTTAGATTTAAGGAATACAAGTTATCCATCTTGGACTACTTGCACTGATGTGAGACTTTAGTGATTGCTCATAATTAGCTGAAGAAGAGAATCAGCAACAAATCCTGATGAATGATTGGTTGTTGTTTTTTACATTATTCAGTAATTTGAAAGTTGGATCTAACCCAAAATCTGATTGGCTGAATTGATTAAAATTATTAAGGAATACCAATACTTTATAATGATTATTCCTAATTTATAGTTGAGCCTATTGGGTTTAAATTGTGATGATAATAAATCAGATCATAACATGAATGGAAGATTATGTTTGAAGAAACTTAAAAGTAGATCAAGTTTGAAGTTAAACAACTTGAACAAAGATGTAGACAACATGGTTATAAAAAGCCTTAAAGGACTAAATAGAATGTAATCAAAACAAACAAATATCTGTTTGTGTTATATAAAAGTATGTGGTATCTAAAAATACATATGCTATGGTCAAAGTTACAACATTGAATAATTTCTACTATTCACTTATTTTAGGATTTATAATATTGATTCAATTAAAAAAAAAAGAATATATAAAAGGCTTTTGGCATTTTTCAAAACTGAAAATTAAAACGCTTTTTTTAAAATTTGATAATTACATAACCAGTATAAGTTATATAAACTTTGTAGCATATACTCTTGAAGATTGCTTAGCTAAAAATTTTACTATTAGTATTAAATAAATAATCAATCAAACAAGATTGAAATAAACAACTATTAATAATTATATTTAAATATTTATCAAACCGGCTTTCATCTCCATTGAGACCTTCTCAAGATATTATATTATACAATTCATATAAACAAATAATAATATTCACTCCAGCTACTGGACATTATTTACATTATATTTCATTATATTTTATATAACTTATTTATTTATTTCTGCTTGTGACAACATTATGGACAAATAAATCATATTGGATATTTGACCATCATAGTGACTATTAGTATTATAATATGGCTATCAATTAGTATAAACACATATAGCCTTCACTGATAATAATGAGTTTGATTGGCTAAAAAATGTAATTGCCAAACATATATTCATACAGTCATCTAACTGGTGGTGAATATTGTAATTTATGATGGAATTAATGATAGAACTTTAGTTATCATAACTCATAATATGAAATTATTAAGAATATAAATATATTCGAAAATAGTTTTTAATTTTTTGCATGAATATAAAATACTAATTAGAAAATGACTTGCTATTCATAAAAACAATAAATAATTAAAATTTGAAAAGCAAGGTGAAAAAGTCAGGGGTATTTTTGAAAATTACTCTGTACAGTTGAAAAGTAGTCAAAACATTTTTTTGATAAACAGTGAGCTCTATAGGAAATTATATAAAGCAATGGAAAGAATATATCTCGTCAAATCAAACCAGAATAAGATAAACATCTGCAGCTATCAAATTGAAGTATTAGTTTATTCATCAGATTACAATCTTCAATATGTAGTCATTCAGAGATCAAAATTGGATGATGGAAGAAAAACATCAGCAATGTTCATTGGCTTCTCGTAGCAGAAATTCATATTATTACTAGAAAAGCAAGAAAGAGCTAGATATCAATGAAGAAAGTACTTATAAATTCATTGCCATTGCAATCATGCTTATATATTTTTTTTAAGATGACTAGTTAGGAATCATTAAAAAAGTACCAGCCCATTATCTCCCAACCATGTAATGTCTAGGAGAAAAAAATGACCTGATTAAATCTAGTATGCATTTTAAAGTGTAGCTATTGCCTACTATGGAAAGAAATATGTTGGCTTGACTCAAATAATGTACTTTACTTTTGGGATATTTGTTCTAATAATAAAAATAAGAAAATCTTAGATTCAGCATGAAACTTAGTGAAGATATTAAAGGTGGTTGCTTTATGAAAACCTGGTGAAATAAAAATCAATAGTAAACCTTCAGATGAATTGACCAGTCGGGGCACTGTGGAACAACTTTAAATATGACTACTATGTAAACTGACTGATTATATGCATATTAAAAATGTAAACACTTATAAGAAATTAGAATATTTCAGTTTCAAAATAAAATATGAAAATTAATTATTTGTTTTTTTTTAGTAGCTTATTTGAGTCTGCTGTAGACATATGATAATTTTTGTTATAATGTGTTTAGATTTTCTGTTTGTATTTTGGCAATTGCATTTCAGCATAATGCAAAATGGTCTTTGCATTAGCTGTTATGAATTAATGGCAGTTGAGGAGGGTTGAGAAATTAACTGAAAGTACTTCTGCAGATTGAAAGACTGTATATAATACTTAATTACTGTTATTTTTATTTTAATATATATATATATATAATGAGCAATAATAGCTCTTAATATATATAAGGATTAGCAATTATATATATATATAAGGATTAGCAACTATATATTAATAAACAAGGCAAAACTCTCCATACAGTAGTGCCACCCTGTGCCAACCAGAATAATCAATGGATGCCAGAAGGTTTGTGCATAAAATCCCTATCTAATGCCTACTCATCCAATATCCCCAGTCTAGTTTCTGGCATGTGGCCTTCATCAGTGAGGAGCTTTGGATCTGAGAGCACTGCACCTAGATCTTAGGATCTAATGCAGCCCTCCAGCAACCATCTTTTATCTCTACTTAACTATAAAACTATGAGAATGAAATTGAAAACATAAAAATATTTTTAATCTAAGCTCAATAGCTTAGATAGGGATTTTATGCATGAGTCTTCTGGCATCCATTAAGGATGGCACTACTGTATGGAGAGTTTTGCCATATTTACAAACAATTATGTGCTAGTAAAAGAGATGTTGATCATGTGATGCTTAATGGTTTAACACCAATCCTGCCTAATAGGATAGTGGTGGCTATGGTTGTTAAAGAGCCAAAGACACCAAAATATATGGGTGCCAAACTGAGTTCAGACCCATATGACTATATAAGATATTGAGCTTAGATTGAAAATATTTGTGTTTTCCAATTTCATTCTCATAGGTTTATAGTTAAGTAGAGATAAAAGGTGATTTCTGGAGGGTTGCATTAGATCCTAAGATCTAGATGCATAGCTCTCAGATCCAAAGCTCCTCACTGACGAAGGCCATAAGTCAGAAACTAGTCTGGGGATATTGGATGAATAGGCATTAGATAGGGATTTTATGCACAAGCCTTCTGGAATCCATTGATTACTCTGGTTGGCACAGGGTGGCACTACTGTATGGAGAGTTTTGCCTTGTTTATAAACAGTTACGTGCTAGTATAAGAGATGGTGATCATGTGATGCTATATATTAATGTTAAAGCTTTTAGCTGCCCTGGATATAGATATGGATTAGAAAATATATATTAATGTTAAATCTGCAACATGTACAAATTTATCTCATTTATTAAATATTGCCAAGTCTGCAATATAGTAGATTCTAATTCCATATCTATCGGTGGACAATAAGGAAATTAATTAAGACTAAACTAAATTTTTTTGGTATATTAAAAATATATATTTGATAAATGTATTTAATCAAACACCATAGCATACATGTTCTTTGTTGTCTATGTTATTTATTTTGATATGCTATTGATGAACTAATCTAGTCTAATCACATTCTCATTATCTCATATGAATGCCTTTCATATATTTAATTATTTAAGATTAGTTAGTGAGTATGATCATTATTCTGAGTATCTATGCTTTCTGTGAGCTAGACCCTGTACTAATAATTAGGGAGAATTAAAATATAAAAAGGTTTGAATTAAAATCTGTAGGATAGCATTTTAAACCTTAAATGTAACCAGCTCTCTGAAATAACACTGTGATGAAGAAATATAAATATTCAGTTTCATCACTGCTGGTAATTTAAAAGTCAGGTTTATGATAACCTTTTAAAATTAGCAAAAGTGGTACATATATCTATCTTAATTATTACATCTGGTATACTATTGAGTGGTAAAATCTTAACTTCTTATTACTATTAAACCTAAATATCTTGGATATAGCATGCTCACTGATGAATTATGTGAGCATAGACAACATTTATTTGCATTAATTTGGGATATGGACAAGGATTGGTGTAAATTTTCATATAAAATGAGTTAATCAGACCAGTTCCTGTTATAATTGGCTGCCAACATGGGATTGATCATACTATGTTCAGCATCAACGTGATAAATATTTTCAGTATAGCTCCACCTAATACAATGTATAGAGAAACCCATAATCATGAATGTAATGAGGTTTTTTTTTAAGAAAATGGTAAGTCTGAACCGTCTTATATGCTAAATATGAATATATGTTCTCTCTTCTTCAAGCAGGATATGATAATTAATCATCATTCATTAATAGTGGCCAATTTTTTAATATAATTTATTATAGATCTGAAATATAATATCAAAGTTTTTACATTATTAAAACACACACGAGTGTGTTCATATTATAAATATAGGGTTAGAATTTAAGGGTTTTTTTTTAATGAAAGATAAGCATATTTGCTTTTGATTAGGCAACTTGATGACAATGGCCACAGACCATTCTGTCAAGTTTGGGCTCAAACAATCTTTAAAAAAAAACATTCATCTGCCACATGTGAAAGAAATTGTTAAGAGTATTGTCTTTATATAACAGTAGTCCAGCAGAAAGTGCTTGACAATTTGGTAATCTTAATATGTTTTCTTTTCAGAATCAATTTAAAGGAAAGTTAGTAGATCATTTGTTGATTTTTTATTAGTATGTATAATCTTTATTTTTTTCTTCATCAATACTATTTTCTATAGATTGAATACCAACAACTCATATGCTTCAAAGAACAGTTTACTTCACTTTATTCTAGAGTCACCATGAGACCAATTTCTGACATTTGCCTCATCAGTAAGAATTTAGGCTTCAGAATTGGAATTAATGCACATAGGCATGTACCACAGAGTAAAAAGGATTCTATACTTGGTGCAAAACAGATTTCTAAAATTTATAAAAAAAACTGACCTGATGTCATATTTACACACCTTTGCAAGGAAATTTATTGGGTTCAAAACCCTGTTTAAAGAGGTTTATTTAACTGTGGTCAAGTGGCAATCTTTAGTATCTATATAAGTATATTAGACCATTAATAATTGTGGGATTCCACCTTTTTTGGGGGGATTCCATCCTTATTGTTAAAAAGAGGTTGCCTTGACAACAGTTTGAAATTGTTGATTGCATTGATAATGAAATTGTCTAAGTGTTGACTGGTGTTTAATGATTAATTCCAAGCCATTTAGCTTTGAGTATTATTACACTTATTATTTAATTAATACTTTGGGTGCAATTTGAAATTTATAATTGCATTTTGTAATGCTATAATTCACTATTTATTAGTCTATATTCAGAATAGGTTATATTTATCGAGGTTTATTTAAACTTCTTTGTGTCAATAATTTCAATCTCTGTGGTCAAGTTGCAATCTTTAGTGTCTATGTAAGTATACTAGACCATTAATAAAGGTGGGATTCCATCTTCTTTTTTAAGGAATTCCAACTTTATTATTAAAAGATAATTGCCTTGGCAACAGTTTGAAATTGTTAATTCTATTAATAATGGGAATGTCTAAGTGTTGAATGGTTTTTAATGACATATACATATATATTCAGTTTATTAGCTTGACTAATATAAAAAAAGTAAAGAAAGATAGTAGAATAATTTCATAAGTGCATTAGTTACAGTTATGTACCCTAAGTTATTACTAACAAAAGCAGAAGTCATAAAAGATCTGGAGATGTGCATATTGTGGTACTTATACCATCTGGAATCTACTGATTATTCAAGCTAGCTTTAGATGACTCTAGAATAGATGAATAGAATTGTTCTTGGAAGCTTATTAAAACATTCCTGATCATAGGGTAGGAAAAGGATTTACATCTGATATAAAACTGAGGTCTCTAAAATATATCAAAACTAACCTAACATCAGATCTGACTTGGATTCAAACCTTTAGGATATTTTTTAAATTTCAGACATTATAAGATGATTGGTATAAAATAATAAAAAGTGATTTCTAATTAGAATAGTCTCATATTGCTCATCCTTTATGTTTATAACAAAATTGAAGTCAATACTATATCATATGTATTGTTGATTCAGAGATGGTACTGCAGGTTGCTTGGGGGAGAAAACCATGTTGCTAATCTTTTCACTGGGACATGCTGTGTATGCATAGTACTTTTCCTTGACTCTTCTTTAGCTAAGAATATTTAGACATTCTTACTGACCAATATTAGATGGGTGGCTGGATTAGTTATAGTCTAACTATATGAAATGGATTCCTAAGGCTTTTTGGAATTTGAAAAAAGATTTTTAGCAGTCCTGACTTTGATCCAGGTCATAAGTATGACAAATGGGTATTCTATACTACTTGACTTCATCTTGAGGTTGCTCAAATTTAATTTTAGTATTTTTTTGGCCAATCAACTTAAGTTTGTTATGTGTGTGTGAGCCTGCTAGCATTGTAATTTCAAGGCAATAACATTTTTATACCAATACTGTAACTTGATTTAATTTGAGCAATTGATGTTTTTCATTTCAGTTTTTAAATAATATTGGATTTCTAATCTAAGGTGATCCTTTGCATAATTTAATGCTATGGGAACATAGCGGGCAATAGAACTCAATGTCCATGAAGTGGAATTCCAGCTCTATAACTTTTAATGTTCGACTTTTTATGACCTGATGAGCTATAAACCATTCAATTATTATAATAGACTTCCTATTTTTTTTACAAATAATGTAATTAATGTTTTAAGTTATAGCTTTTACAGTTACAAATAAATAAGTTTTTTTTTTTTTTTTTGGGGGGGGGGGGCTTTAAAATATATACACAGTATATATTAACTTCTGAAATTCTACCAGTTTAGCATAATGACAAGCTGTAAATATATTCCTGCTGTTATTTAGAATCTTGATTTGAATTTTTAAATATATTGTAAATTGTTTATTACATATATAAATAAAAAGTAAAACGACCTCAAGAAAAATACATCTTAAATAGTTTTTGTTATGAAAATATTAAGTGAGAAAGCATTGTCTATCAGAATTTTTAACTAGTGGATTGATTGTAGCTTCGAAAAATTTTTCTATTTTACTTGCTAACTAGAAATGATTAGATACCCATTTGCCAACCAATAATTGGATTTTTAGCTTGTTGTCCATGACCTGAAAGAAAAATCTTAAATCTGATTTGCAGTATGAGTAAAATTGAGTTTTACTTGTCCTGGATTTGAAATCTCTATCATGAGATAGCAGCCAGGTGAATTAGTATACCATAAGGCTCTTTTATAATATATAAATATACAACATAATAGACATTTTGATTGTTTTAAAAGTTCTAGTGTAAAATACTAAATTATTTCACATTCAAACTCTTATATCAATAATTAATGTTTAGATAAATGTTGTCTGAATCCAAGCATTTTATATTTCTTATCCATTTCAACTAAGAAATGGATTATGTGTTTGTTTCAGAGTTAAGAAATTTTAATGCTTGGATTCGCCATTGGCTTGCACTCTGACTTTCTTAATAAATCTTGGTGCTATTCATCGTTTATAAGTGTATATAATTTTTTTTAAAAAACTTAGTGATAAAAAGTTTTATATGTTTGATAAAATATTTACCACACATTATCTAATCATGTTGAAAGAATTTTCTATTTTTAGCTCTTTGATTATCGTACTTGAATAACATTCGTTATTTTTAGTTATAATTTTATATCAATAAATATGTATAAATGTTTGCTTTTCAGATTTAGTCAACTGTACAGAAACCAAATAAATAAAGTTGAAAGCTGTGAGAATGTTGTTCTTTATTATATTGTTACAAGAAACAGTTTGAAATTGTTAATTGTTATTGATATCGAGACTGTCCAAGTGTTGACCGGTTTTTAATGATGTATATGTAAAGCTATTCACAAAACAATCAAATCTAAAACTTTTGCTACAATAATTCACGAATAGATTTTCAAACAATCGAAGAATAATTTTTCTTTGAAGATCTGGCTTGCGAATTACCATAGTAATTGTAGTCTTGATGATTCAATAAATATATTTATACGAGATGTAAACAGCCTATGTAAAGATCTTTTTTTTTTAATCCGTTGTTTTAACAATTTTTTTTTTTTTTTTAAGATTTAATGTAAATTAAACAAAATATTTCAATATTAAGTAAATACATGTGAGAAATTCACTATTACAAAATTGAAAAAAAAAATGTTTGGAACAGCTTGGCTGTTTGGTACACTTCAGAAATATTCATGGCAAGGGATTAATAAAGTTTAATTAAAATATACCTGTTATATTTGGTATGTAATGGTGGAATTGTTTTCTTTGCAATGCTTGTAATATAAATTATGGCTTTAGTAAAATATAGTTATTTATGTATAAAAACAAATTTAATAACAAACACACAGGCTTATTATATACCTGTGTCTCTATATGTAATATATAGGATATATGAGCACAGACTTTCACACAACCCACCACTCTCCACACTATCTCATAACACTGATACACTTGAACACATATATGTTGAAAAGATAAATAATTGCCAATATACATATTTCATGCTAAACCAGCAATCATCAGTTGGTCCAGATTACCATCTCTACACATAAATGCTATAAGTGCTCAGATATATGTTAAGATAGCCAATCCTCATACTTTAATGGACAGGCTTCAATCTACTCCACACTCCAACTTTTCAACTGTCCATCCAATTGAAAATCTGATGATGGAATGCTCAAAGGCAACCCTGAGGCCGAGATTCTTGTCACACCCATGTTGACCTAAGGTCAATCTGACCCCTCATGTTCAGGACATAATCCATTAGGTCAACATGGGTGTGACAAGAATCTCAGCCTCAGGGTGGCCTTTGAGCATTTCATCATTAGATTTTCAATTGGATGGACGGTTGAACAGTTGGAGTAGATTGAAGCCTGTCCATTAAAGTATGAGGATTGGCTATCTTAACATATATCTGAGCACTTATAGCATATATGTGTAGAGATGCTAATCTGGACCAACTGATGATTGCTGGTTTAGCATGAAATACGCATATTGATGATTATTTATCTTTTCAGCATATATGTGTTCAAGTGTATCAGTGTTATGAGATAGAGTGGAGAGAGGTGGGTTGTGTAAAAAACAAATTTAAAGTATTTTTTTTTATTTTTCGATTGCGAATTCGATAGTATTATAGAGAAACTTAATAATTTCTTTTGTTTGTGAATTTGACATGTGATGACTTTATGGATAAACATTCACATGGATCTCATGACAGCTTTACAAACACACATTTTCAGAAAACACATGACAGCCTTATGGACAAACATTCACAGGGATTACATTTTTGAAAAGATGTAAGTTATTTATGGGTATATTAAAATTGTTAGAATGTATATATTCAAACAATTAATATTTTAAAAATTTTCTATAATCTTAATTTAAAAAATGTAATATAAATACTCATTACTTTTATGTAATTCTATCGTTGTGTTATGTATTATGATTGATATTTTGTAATTGATATGTATATTTTGCAAATCCGTTTGGGTGTGAATAAAGTCCAATTTTGAAAGTAATATTTTAAAATTTCAAACATATAGTTAATAATAATGAGAAAAATGCATATATCTGATTTAATGAATGTTTAATAATTATGTATATATTTATTAAAGAATGATTGTAGGGGTCCTATCAACTAAATACAAAACTATAAGTTGTGATATTTGGTGAGCTATATGTTTAATGTAATATATTAGAGACCTTAACATATTTGTCCAATGCTTTCAACCATACATTTAAAATGTAAGATTATTAATTGTAGTTTAATCACTTGAGATACAACTTAGTTTTTCAATTATTCATTTACTGTGACTTCTTTTAGTTAGATGCTCTGTTTCCTTTTCTGCTATTTCTTTTCTTAAACCAAACAACCTTAGTCAATCTGACAGTTTCAATTAACCAGCAATCTTTTTCAGAACTCCTCCTTATTGTTCAGTGTTTTTAACTATTTCTATTCTTCCTTGTTGATCCTAAGTTACTTATCTACATATCTTGAATATGCTTAGCAGACTTCTTACCATTGCTCCCTTAAGATCCAAGACTGCAATAAAGTCTGGTAAAATACATTTTAAAAGTACTCATCTTTATGCAATTAATCAAAGTATATTTAAGTTTAATAGAATAATAAATTTCTATCATATTCCATCTATATAAATTAGCTGTCCACAGAATTTATTTTCCCATAATTTTTCTAATTCATTACTATCACCCAAGTTCTGAAAAAGATTAATGAGGCAATCGAAACTGTCATAGTGGGTTGTAATAAAAAGCATAGATGATTTAATGTTATATGGATTTGGCAATGCAATAAGAAAGATAAAGTTAAGAATACAAATAACTTAATTTTAATTTATAATCAATAGGAAGCATTTTTAATTATTTTTAATTCATACATTAAATGTGTATCCACACAAATCATAGTGTTAACCTTGTTTTTAGAACCATCTTTATACTTTTCTGAATCTCTTTCCATTTAATAACTGCATCATTTAGACTCGGTTTCTTCAATTGCTTGTATCTCCATTTCATAGTTAGAACTCATTATGCTATCATTAACTTTTTCTTTATAAAATACTACATATTCATTTCTTTTAATTGAATTGTTTCTTTAATTATTTTCAATCTATCTCAGTTGTATATGTTCATAACTTGAACTTTTATTGTCATTAACATTCATCTTAAGCACTAAATTCTTGAAGAAATTATAGATTAATTATGCATTCAGTCTTATAAATTGCTGTCTGCATAATGTAAACTTTACTCTGTATATATGGTAATATGGGAAATCCAGAAGCCAAAAAACAAATATGCTTATAATGATCAATGACTTTTTCTAATGCAGTGTTGGATTGCAATTCTATTTAGAAGGAATCAACCCTCCTCACTAAAACTATAACAATATTAAACCACTGATTTTGAATGCAAGAATACTCTTGTTCCAGCCACAAGATAAAGACTTTGAAAAAATAAGAATGACCATCTTATTTCAAACCTAAATGTCCTTATATAGACCAGTCACAAGTGTCTTTATCTTGTGGCTGAAATGAGAGTATCCTTACATTTAACATAACTGATTTAATATTGTGTGGTGCTAGTGAGGAAGGTTGATTACCTTCTAAATGGAATTACAATCTGACCATGCACCAGTAAAATTCATTGATCATTACATAGTTTAACATCTAATATTAGCATGAAGTAAATTATAATATTTCATATGTGTTAATAAGATTATTAAAAAAGAAATGGATGTAAAGAGAGTGATTTAATATATTCATGTTCTCATTTCAAGACACTTAAGATTGGCTTATATAAATGCATTTAGGTTTGATAATAAGACAGTCATTTTCCTCAAAGCCTTTATCTTGTGGCTGAAATGAGAGTATTCTTATATTTAACATCAATAATATATTATGTACAATGCTGGTGAGGAGGGTTGATTACATTGTAAATAGAAATATGTTTATACTTTTTTTTTCTGTATACGTTAATATGTTCACTTCCATTTTCACTGCTCTAAACTGAAAGAAAATAATCAAATGGCTCATCACTTGGGAGGTCATGTGACATTTGAATACTGAATAGGTAGAATTAAACTTTGATATAAGAACTGTGACTTTGCTACTGTACTAAACCATACAATGGTAACTAAGATTTTAATCTAAATGGGACAATTCATAGAATACTGAATGGCTTCAGACAATAAAAATAGACATTAATTTATGTGGTTTACATCTGCATTGTATTTAAACATAGTATTTTCACCTATCCATTGGGGTAGAATGGTGCAGGTCTAGTGGTTAGCATAGCTGCTTTCCAAGCAGCCAGCCCGGGTTTGCTTCCCAGTCAATGCTTTGACATATATAAAAAAAACATAGTATATGCCAAATATTAATGAAAAAATGTGAATATGGTAGGGTTTTATTTACACAGCAATGATATATTTATCAAAAAAGAATATCAATGGTGAATAGCTTAAACCCAGAGAGTAGGTGAAAGAACTTTGCTGAAATGACTAGGAGAAAGTTTTTTAATTGTAATAGATTTGTCTATACAAGATAATAATTATTTAATGAGTCAGTGTTTTTTTTTATCTTTACTATCAAAAATTGTATTACTTTGAAACATTATACCGAATAGTTGATGTGGTGTATATATGTTTTGGGTCAGCAGAAAATCTTGTCTGGTTAATAAACAATTGACCTATAATCAAAGTAACATCAAAACACTTATTTATGATGATGATATAACAAGAGTTTGACAATCATTAAGGTTAATGAGGTTATAAATGTGTCATTATTGCCAATAATAACCAGCAGTTTGGAGGAATACAATTTGTTTCAAATAAACCTAATGCTTCTGACCACATTAGCTTGTCTTATGAAAAATGCAATATTATTTATGACCAGAGGTATCCTACTCCAAACTTGAACCTGAAATTAATGGGAAATGTGTGCCACTACCAAAGTAATTTCAGATTGGAGAATTATTATTCTGAAATTGACTCAGTAATACTTGTTTCTCTTTGAAATATCAGTTTTATAACTAGCTCCTCTCTCTTACTGAGAGCAATCGGATTTACTTATCTAGAGATTTGTTTGGCCTATTTGTGTCATTGGTTATATATTTACATTATTGTTGTTTCATTGGTCACCCATATGGTGTTTTCAATCTGATTAACATTCTATAATTTGGATAAATCCATTATTGGGAGTAAGCTTAAAACAAGATCTCAACAATTAGAATTCTAGCATAAAGAACAATTAGAATTCTATTTACTTCTTTTGACAGATAGTTTACTTGCCTATTTCAAATACTCATCTAAATTCATGTCTTTCAGTGGCTAACAATATATAAATATTAGTTTATGTATTTGTTGAGTACTGATATTGCAGAAAAGTTGATAATTTGGGACGGAATATACAAAGTAAATATTGGTTCCGTTTTCTGCCGAATTGGAATTAATGGAAATTTTTGTTAATTTGTACTATTTTAAACAACTATATTTTTTTCATAGATCTTGTGTGTTGAAATTGCAATTAGTTTGCAAAATTTAATTTGATTGAGATACTCCAATTATTGAGTAAACTTTTTTCTAACTGGAATAAGAATGCTTTTTCCTAACGTTGATCATAATTGTTTTTTAATTCTTTCCCCTCTTCTAATCGTTAGAAAAAAGTTGGTAATGTTAAATTATTTCAACTAAAGCCAATTTTGCAGATAATTATTATTTAGGATCTTGTATAAATCATCTATTTACTACACTTATAAATCTGATATTCAAATGCAGGATGGTTGAACCTCAAAATTGCTTAAAACATTTTTTTTTCTTCAGGTAACTGTAACATGGTCCAATGTGTACCTACCTCTTATTAGTTAGAATTAAAAGGTCCAAAGTAAATGTGGTTGGACAGTTACGTGTTGAGCCTATAGTTCTCAAGTCATATACTCTCTTTAAAAATATACGTTATATCCATTAATAATAAGAATGCATTCATATATAGTGAGATTAAAGTTACATAATATTTTAAAATTTACAAACTTAAATAAATAACTAAATAATAAGTTTATAAAAGCTTTTTTAAAAAAAAAAACCAAAATATTTATTGCAAAAGAAAATAATCTTATCTTATTTAATTTATAACATTTGATGTTAAGATAATGCTCTAGATAAAAACAGTACCACGCTCATGCAAGATTTTAATTAATGAGAAAAATACTAATAATTATAAATGCTCTGAATGGTTTAATACAGTGGTTAAGTGTTAGACTTTGAAGTATGTGGTCCTTGGATTGATTCCAGCACACAAAATTCATATGAATTCCTGAGTAAAAAAGTCATTCAATTATTTTTTTTTAAATTAAAAAGATTGTATATATTATTCATTTATATATGAAGTAATAAATTATATAAATTTAAAGTTATTCTTCATTATCCATCAATATTCCCTCATGTGATAATCTCTGACAATTTTTCGCAGCCTTCATCTTCTATTTTTTTAAAAAAAATCATAAACATCATTGATTATTTATTTACTCTTTATTCTTTTTCATTTTTTTGCATATTATAATACGTAAATATTCCTCTTTTAAAATATTCATATAAATTATTTGTATATTTATATAGCACATTACCGCAGCCCTCCTACTTAAATGAACTAATAGGGCAGCAGCAATTTGTTGTCAAGGCAACAACTATCTAACTGCAGTGTTGCTTTAGCAACAGCTAATACGGTATAGGTTTATTTAAACATGAGGGCTAAAGTGATATGATTTACATATGGTAACCAATTAGCTGTTAGTACTTATATACACAAACATTAAACAAACAGTTTGGTAAAATAAAAGTAAATATAATCCAATACATTGTTCTTTTTTGATAATATAAATAAATACATAAAACTGAAAAGAATTATAGGACAGATATTGTATTAATACAAAAAAAGATTCCTTATGCAACATTTTATTGCTCTCTTCAGAATAATATATATTTTATTATGAGCATCTATGTCTTTTTTGCCACATTTCTTTACAATCATATCCAGCCAAATTTTACTTTAGTCTTTTAATTAATTCAATGACACTTGTTGGACTTTCATCAGTGTATTTCATTTCTGATCTCTTTTTGTTACTTTTAAAGTACTAGTTTCCATATTTATTGAATGATTTAAAGTCTCTATATTGCTTTTCTGTTAAGTGTTCAAATCTCAAATTCTTAAATAAGACCTGGCAAACACACCTATTAAAAACTTTTCTTTTTAATATCAAGTTATTTCTAGCAAAGGCACTTCATCCAAGTTTAATTCTATGATTAATTTTATCCATTATACTTTCAAGTGTATTAAATTCTATTCTAATTCATGATTAAAATCTTTATTTTTAGAGAAAATCATAACATAGATATGTGTATATATATATATTAAACATAAATCATTTACTAGGTGCTCTGGAACATTTATTGACCCTTAGGGAAAATATTAAATCATTACTGAAAATATAAAGTGACAAATATAATACATTCTCTATCCCTTAAATATTTTTAAAAAATAATAACCCTCCCCCAATGTTTTAATATTCATAACAAAGACATAAATAGTGAGAAATTTCATTTTATTTTTTTATTTTTTTGACAAAAATCTCCATATACTTTGCTATTGAATTTTAAAGTGATAAAGATCAAATTTGAAGTGTTCTTTTGTAAACAAACTAGTCTGGGATATTGGATGAGTAGGCACTAGATAGGGATTTTATGCACAAGCCTTCTGGCATCCATTGATTACTCTGGTTAGCATAGAGTGGCACTACTGTATGGAGAGTTTTGCCTTTGTTTACAACAATTATGTGCTAGTATGAGATGGTGATCATGTGATGTTTAGTGATGTCCTTTTGTATTAAGATGTTTTTATTTTATTTGATATGCATTTCTAAGTTATAGTAAAAATAATAATAGAAGCATGAATTGTGATAATTTCTACTTTTCTACAAAACATGTCAAATTTCAATATACCTGATCTGAAAGCAGGGTGGCAAAAGGTTTTTAATTTTGCCCTTGTAATTTGGAATGGGGCAAATTGCTGCTATTTCTGTGTGCTATGCTATGACAAGTTAACCCTAATTCACAACATTCCATTGTAACCCTTTCTTTTAAATTATTTTGTACAACTCATATTTTACTTTTTCTTTTTGTATATTTGTTTAATTTATATAATTTAATTCATAATCAAATAACTTTGTATAACTAAATTAGTATTTTTTGCTAATTATTGTTTATTTAATTAAATTTCTAAATTTTTGACTATCATATCTGAAAAAAAGTATACATATTTAATTTGTTTACTCTTTAGTTTTATTTGTAAACAAAAAAAAACATACTCCTGTTAATTGTTCAGTTATTCCTTAATATATGATGTAATGCACTATGGCTTTTCCTTTCTCAGACTCAGGAATCTTTCAGTCACTATGCCCAAAAAAACTTGTTAGCCACCTTATCTTTCCATTCCCCAAATTAATTTTTCTCATATTCTTTTCTATCCTACTCCATCTCATTTCCACAACATTATCTTTGTCCACTCTATGGTCTTTATATCTAAACCCCTCTTGTTTTTTTCCAAATCCAACATATTTTTTAAAATCAAGAACCCACTTTCTGTATAATCACTTTGTTTATATTTATTCTCCCATAACTTCATTATTTGTACTCTTTTTGCTTGTAAGAATTTACATTCAATTAACAGATGCCTAATATTGTCCTTGCCTTCCTTATATAACTTGCAAACTAAATCACCAACATTTCTCCATTTACATGTATATTCCCTTGTTGCCAATGATCCTGTTCAAGCCTTAAACAGTAAACTAATTTTCTTGTTATTATCATAAATTAACTTACATCCAATATTCTGTTTACTTCTATATACATTTAAACTCATTTTATTTTCCATATTAGTTCTCCATCTCTTCTATTTCCCACTCTTTATTAATGCATCTATTCTTCTATCCCATTCCTTAACACTATAACACTCAACAATTCTCCTAACACAATCATCCCACTTTTTGTATAATATATTAACATAAAGTCTTTATCCAAATCTTCTGCATATCATAGTATCTTTCTCACCCATCTTGTTGCCTCTTCTTTACTCATAACCTAATTATATATTATTTTGGATATTCTCTTATTATCCATAAATTGCAATCTATGAAATATTTTCATTTTGCTTTTTGCATCTCTCATATAAAAACTTGACCATCCCATTTCTCCTTGAATTGCTTCCTTTGCCATCCATACATCTGCATCCAATGCATGCCATTCCTACTTCTCTTTGTACTTTTTTTAAGTATTTTAATACCCCTTTACTGACACATAATGCATTGTTAGCATAAGTTAACCCTGCTACTACCATTACCTTCCATACAATTCTAGCGACATCATATTTATTATATGAAAACACTATTGATTTCTTTATCAGTCCCTTTCTTTTCTTTGCTTCATTTATCAATTCCCCCCCCCCCATTTATCTAAGCAATTTCTCTGATTACTTAAAACAATTACCAAATACGTATACCTATTAACCATATTTAACTTTATATCCTCCAATCAAAATTCTTTCTCTTCTCTTTCTCCAGCATTTATCATCATTACTTTGGATTTTTCTTCACTAAATTTAATCCCCATCTCTTTATTCACTGTGTGCACATCTTCAGCATAGCTTCCATATATTTTTTACTTTCTGTGCACAAGAACATATCATCAGCAAATTAAAGACCTGATAATATATACACTCCCTTGCCATCTATTAATAGTATCTCTATCCCTCTTCCTAATCTTTCTATTGGTCTCTCCATTTCTCTTAAGATATAACAAAAACAAAATAGGTGACATAGAGCATTCTTGCCTTAGTTCCATCTCACTTTTAAATCTAATTGTATATTTTCTAATTGATACATATAGTAATTATTTTCACACAATCTCTTAATAAGATCCACTAAAGCTTCATTTATTTCCAAATTTACTAAACTTACCCATAATCTATATCTATTTACTCTATCATATGCCTTCTATAACTGTCTACTTGTATTCCTACTCATATCTATAAGTTGTGTGACCACAAATAAAATATCCCATATACATCTATTTGATCGAAAATCTCCTTGCATTTCTTCCACTATATTATTTTCTTCCATTCATTTTAGCACCCTTCCAGCCACTGTAAATGTAAAAACTTTATATAACACTAACATTACCACTGTCAATCTATAATTGTTTAACTTTGTGTGATCCTTACCCTTTTCTTTAAATAATAGGCTTTCTTTTGTACTATTCCAGCTATCTGGAAATTCTCTCTTCTGTGCCATTTTATTAAAACATGATAATAGATTTAATTTTATCATCTTTCCTAAATTCATTATTATTTCTGCTCCCATCCATCTAAACCTTTTGATTTTTCACTTTTTAATTTCTTCCTGCCTCATTCAATTCATTTTTTGTAAATCTAATATTTCCATTACTATATGTTTTTATGTTTGTTATCACTCTGTCCTTCACATCTGACATCTTTTCTACATCCATTACATAATTATTTAAGATTGTCTCTAATTCTTCTCTAGAGCTACACTCTTTTTCCTCATCATTTAGTAATATTATTTCTCTTTCCTCTACATTCCCTCTTTTAATATATTTCCAAATTTTTTTGCTCCCATCTCTTCCCATTTTATTAATATCGTCCAACTATTTAATTTCATTCTCTCTATATAATTATCTATTTTAGCCTACTTTTTTTAAAAAATATTTTTCCCATTTAATAATATCTTTTTTATATTTTTGGGTTTTTAATAGCACATGAATATTCTCTGCATGCTTTTCCACTCTCTTTTACTAATTCTCACTTTTCTATTCCTTCTATTCTTCTGAATAATCTCACACCAGTCCTTATATTCATCCCCAACAAACTATTCCACTTTTATTTTATATTCTTCTAATTTATTCTTACCATTCATTCTCCATCCACATCTTTCATTATTTTTTCTACTTTTATTATTATTTTCTATCACATTATTAATTATTTCTATTATAAAGAAATTATAATCACTATTACATACTCTCTCTTCATTATCAAACACTTTAATTTTCCGTATTTTATTCCTTTCCTCTTTCTCTACTAATACATAATCTATTGCATGAAATATATTATTTCTAGACAATATGTATTGTCCCTCATAAAGATCAACAATTTCTTATTTAATGAGATAGTTTTTGTTCCAATTTATGCAATCTTTTTTATTTCAAATTGAACTGCAGTTGAAGATACCTAAATAAACGGTCATTATGAAATTGGGTCTGCACTCAGAGGATTCTTAGCATCCCCCGCTTTTGGTCACTAACTGCTGACTTGGCTGGTCATATTACTGCCCCCTGAAAATAAGGACCATAATGCGATTCCATCTGTCATAATTGTAAATTCAGATAATCCCTGCATAACACCATCGATAGGTTTCTAGAAAATGCCATGTTATGTGAATTCATGTTATATAAAATAAAGAACTAGTACAAAAAACAGGATTAGGTTCCAAAAATTTTAAAAAAATTATACTACTTGCATTTTATAACTAAGAGAAATATGTATTTTAAAACAACAATTAATCAAAAGTATTATATATTAATAATACATACCAGAAAATTTTTAATCTAGATAATAAAAAGAAGAACATGATGAAAATCTTAAAGAATTAGTACTCCACAAACAAAATAAATTTAAAATTCTAATAAATTCTAAAATTTTGTATAAAAACTGATATGTCAAGCATGTTGAATGACAAATATCGACAGAGATAGTATTTGTCCTTAAAATCTTTCACCCCTACCCTTGTTCTACTAGAATTTCCCTCATTGTCAAAACTTGCGTAAATGCTGCATTGTAAGGGAATTTCTCTAACTCTCAAACCATGTTAGAGTAAAACAGTGTTGTAGGAATGCCATGATATAGAGAGGTTTTCCCTAATACTCAGACCATGTTAAAGTGAAACCATACAGAGATAACCAATATCTATATAAAAAAAATCATTCCCTCACACATTAATTCTGCTTTTAAGGAAATTCAACTGATTTTTCAGTTAAGAAGTATTAGGCAATTGAGACTCTTAGATAAAAAAGTTGATAAAATCACCACACTATTTATTGCATATTAGAGAACAACTCATTCACATTAATATATTGTATGAATAATCATATATTAATGACAGCTGTTAGGAGTAACAAGAAGGGATTGAAAACACAATATATGAGTCAGACAATAAACACGTGTTACTGACATGGTTGAAAGAATTCTTTTGAGTTGAAGTGGACATATTGTTAGAAGAGATAATAGATTGACAATTGAGATCTTAAACCAGATTACAAGAGATTGTAAAAGACCCAGAAAAAAAACACATGTGAGATGGATGGATGAAGTAAGAAAGTGTGCAGAGGTGAAGTGAAGAAAAGAGGGGCTAGAGATCAGAGAAGATGGATTGAATAATAGTTGTAATAACAAGAATATGTAAAATGGATATTAAGAATTATCCCTGCTCAGTTTCTCTAGAATCCCATAGAGGAGTCAAAATATCTTCCTGCTAAGAAGATTCAGTGATAAGAAACTGATATCATAATGGGGAAGATAAATATACTATTAAAAATGTCATACATCATAATTATCTTTTACGACATGTTGTAAGATACCATGCACTGAAATATTGTGAATGCAATAACAGAATAAAAATTTAAATTCAGTTACTTTCAATAAAAAAAATAGTTCAATGATATATTGTTTTAGAATTTAATAGAAGTTCGAGCACTGGAAGAGAGCTTGGGAAAAAGAGACGGTCGGATCTTCAGCTCCAGAGTGGACACTTTTTCAGTATATCAAACCATGCAAGGCGCTATTGTCAATGAACACATTGTCTCAAAAAGTATCACAGTGGTAATTTAAAGCATTCAAAACTTATTAAGAATTTCTTACACATTAGTCTATATACCGCCATTGTAACAAACATTTTAGGTCTACTTTATATAAGTATCAATTGCATATTTTCTAATTACAGCAGAAAATCATGGTCACATCATCTTGGGCTACTTAATGTTAATTTTGTCTTCAAAGACTCTTTAATATTATTAAAAGATAACTGTCCAGTCACAATCTCTGGGGAAATGGTATATTTTTATTTATAAAATTTTAATTTTAAGTTGAAAGTTAACAAGGCTGACTGGTATATGTATAATCTGGATTTGAATAGTCTGTGTAAAACTTGGGAACCGTTCCAAACAAACTTAAGAATTTTTGTTTCAAATTTGGCAAAACCAGCCCGGTTTGATATCTAATTAGGAATTAGTTACTAAATATTTAAACATTCGCTGTAGGATAAAACGAGAATGAAAAAACAATACAGCAATTTGCAAGTCTTTGAGAAAGATCTACAACATTTTTCTCTTTGGAAAATTGTTTGGTTGTTTAGTTTGTTTGTTTGTTTTTTTAATTTTGCACATTTTTTTAAATTTACCGGGGAAATTATCATTATCTTATCTTTGTACAGTACTAGTTTGGATAATTCTAAATACAGTATTTAGTTTTTACGCGACAGCAATATCTTTTAAAAAGCAAGATCAGCAGAAAATTAAGATTTGATTATCTTTGAAAACTATTACATCATTTTAATCTTTTTTTTTTTTTCGTTTTTATAATTTGTTTATGAATATTTTTTTAAATTACATTTTTTTTTTATTGATAAGGAGAATATTTATACATTTCAACATATTTACAAAATATATATACTGTATACATTAAATTACATCCATAAACTTACGACGATTCCGTAATACTTTTTAATCACGTGTCATGAACTATGATCCAAATTTCATTCATGTATTAGTAATTCAAAAATACCTTACTCAAAGAGATCCATATAATAATTTTGATGTATTATACTTTCACGATCTACAATTATTTCTAAATGTTTTGTTTTTGAAAGTCTTATATACATACATTTTTCCACGAAAATTTACTCGGAATGATAATTTTTTATTTTCTGTTAAGTTTGATACATTAATAATTTTAATAAAAAAAATCCGTTCTATGTCATTGCGTAACTGAAAAAACTGAAGACCGCTAAGTTTTGTTTATGTATTTTAATACTTGTCCGAATATTTTATTTATTATTGATAAAAAGAATACTTATAAATGTTAACATACCTATTTGAATAAATAATATATATATACTTTAAATTACATCACATGATCACCATTTCTTATGCTTGCTCATAACTGCAATACTATAGAGCAGGGGTGGGCAATTGTTTTGGCTCGGGGGCCACAGAAGTTGGCGGAGGGCCGCATCGGGGCCACTTTGTGGAAGCGAAAGTTAGTGGAGGGCCGCACCTTTTTTTTCATGACACAATAAACACACTACTTTATTCCCTGTATTACCAAAGAAATATTTGTTTGTCTATTCTTCATTAAACATACGACATTCATCATCGATTTTACATTTTTTTGGAGGGTTGATGGTTTTAGTAAAGTTGGAAATGTATATATATATGCTAATACAAAGACAAAATTGAAATTAACCAAATCAACTGGAAAAGCACTGCACATCATATCTACACTGCGCATGTGTATTGACGTGGCCATCCTAATGGAAAATACAAAATGAATCTTCAGTCGCGCACGGGAAGGAAATCTCAGTTCAAGGCGGAATTTTCTGATTGTCTTGGAGGGCCGCATAAAAACTCTTAGTGGGCCGCATGTGGCCCTCGGGCCACTATTTTCCCACCCCTGCTATAGAGAATTTAGCTTATTTTAATACTTCAAATTGCATACATTGATATGTGATGTATTCATAATAACGTTTATCCATATGTTATCAAAATTACACATTTAATTTAAAAGTTACGTTATTCATAGAGATAAATATAATAGTTTAGATGAATATATATTTTTGCATAATCCATAAATATTTCAAGATGCCTTGTTTTTGAAAATCTTATATATATGCACATTTTGTATAAAAAGTTATGTGAAATGTTTATTTGAATCTAAATTTTCTATAAGGCTTGGCACAGTGGTAGAATGCCAGATTGATGCATAGGATTCTCGAATAGATTCCAGTTTGGGGAAATTCCAGTGATTGAATTTTTTATAAACTCCTGTTCAATACGATTATTTCTGCCCTACACGGTATACTAATAGCCTTAATAAACGAATCCATGCTATATTATTATACAACTGAAAAATGTAGATATTCAAGTTCGAAGTGAGTTTGCATGAAATATTTAATATAGTTTGACTTAGATGAGTCTTTTGCAATTTGTAGTAAAAATGTTAAACTTTTACAGTTATGTAATTTTGATTTTAAAACAGTAGCAATTCTTACATACAGTAGTTTCACCCACTGCAATCCATAGTAATCAATGAATGTTGCTTGTATAACCATAAGAAAGACTGATCATGTGATGTTCTAATTTTGATTTTAAACAATTAGAATTTTAAAATAATATATTAAATCAGCGAAAGTATTTAAATGTTGTATCGCTATGTTTTGCTGTGAAAATTACGTTTTCTGATTAATAAATAAATTAAATACAATTAAAGAAACTTCAAAACATTTATTTCATTTATTTATATTTATAATGTATTTACAATAGTTAACTTTTTTTTTTTACTTGATATGGTTATCAGAATTACAAGTGTGAATGTTAGCAGAACAACTAGAAGGTTGGAGGAATGCTGCAACTCTAATAAATCAACCTTGTTGGATTACCTTATTAAAATTCCAATATTATTCGTTGCTATCAGCTCCCTTATTTTTAACTTGAATATGCCTGTCTGTGTTCATGCAAATAATTACAAACCAGAGAACTGCAGTCCAAAAGTGACTTGTCTATTTGCTTCTCAAATGGCTCTTCATTTTATAGCAAGCTCTCTTGTAATACTATGGACTATAGAATTTCCTGGACTTTAGTTGTACGATAGGTCTGTTGTTTGCAATATTGTTTATTCCATTAGTCAGATGTTTGCAATCTGAATCCAATCTGAAGAGGTCTATAATATGGACAAATTTATTATTGATGGTAAGTTTAAAACAAGCCCACAACATTAAATATGTTGATCTTTTTTAAAACCTGAATTGCATTTTTGTCAGTTAAGGTTACAAGTAAATAAATGGTGAAGGAGGCATACATTAGTTTACATTACTACCATATTACTTTACAAACTTCATTTTTATTTAATGATCACTCGATCATAGCTCATACAATGCTTGGAAATAGATAGCAGCGCTAAAGTAGAAAAGAATAGTTCAAGTGATTAGTTTTTCTTTTGTGTAATCTACTAGAGAGTTTATTGAAATTGATATTATAGCTCCTTTTTGTTAGATAAAATGCCAAAATAAAGTGGGTGGAAAGCGATAGCAAATTATCAAATGGGTTGTTTCCCAGTCAATCTTTGGAAAAAAAAAATTTTAAATGTATATATCATATTTATAATAAAATTAAAAGCGTGTGAGGCACTGGAAAAAGAAGCCATAATAATTATTCTTATAAGTCTATATAAAAATTAATGGCTAAGCGCTTTCGAGGCATGTTGCTTCATATTCATAGCCATAGTGATAAATGGTGCAGAATAGGAAGTAAGTGATGATATGCAAACTATATGCAAATTATTTATGTAGCCCAGCGTAATTAGTCTTACAAAATCTTAAATATTTTTGGTTTTTTAACTAATAGTATGTTTATCTTTAATTCAAATGCTCTTATACAAATTCACATAATTCTTCCTTGTTATTATGCAATCTATATTGACATACTATATAATTAGCATATTTGTGCTATCTAATTTCTGTTCTATAAATACATTTGTAGTAATCCTAGTAAAATATGTATCTATTTAAAAATAAGTAATCCAATATGAACATTATTAATATAGTTAAATGTTTTGTTGCTCAGACAGTTGGATACCCAAGTGATGAATTGAGCACAATATTTCTGATCAATTGGCCAAACTGGATTTTTTTTTACTTTATTCAGCTGAGAATCTATAGGAAAAATCTTTAATTCTTGAGTTATACACTACCATATGTTGTGCCTGGAGAAAATATTAGAATATGAATAAAAAACTTCATCTTAAAACTTTTGACTATTTTTCAATTCTTAAATCTATGTCAAATTCAGCACATTCATCAATAATCAACAAAAAAAATTATCTTGCGGTCATGTAGAAATATTCTATAGAGATCATTTTTGGAGCCTTTTATATATGATTTTTCATTCACAATGACTAGTCTTTCTTATCCATATTTTTTTTAATTATGTTATTATTTTCATAAAAATAGTCATTTGCTGATTTAGAGGAAATAATCTTAAAAGGATATAGAATAGTGATCTCCATATCTACCTTGTCAACTTTCCCATAAATATTATGAAGCCATAGATAATAACAAACCTTATACAATACACATTTTAAGCGTAAATAGATATGCCTACATTACAATTTAATTTTTTTAAATGTTTACATTTAGGCATCAACAAAAATAATTAACAAGAAAAAAAATAGAATATGAAAAATACAGAACAAAAATAAATCTGGAGAAAAAGAAAACAATCTTAGACTTGACTCAGTGCATAAAATGAGAAAATGGCTGACTAGGAGATAATTCATGATAGTATACATATAAGTGAATTCAAATTCGTGAGCTTTTTTCTTTTTTAAAAAAATACTTTTCCTTTTTCAAAGGTGGATGATGAACCTGTAGATATTGGAATAGGAACTATTATTATAATTTATTGTTGAATTTTTACTGCATTAATAAATATAAAAGTAAACATTTTATAATGGGAAATAATATATTAAATAAAACAATTTGAATCTAATGGTATCCTTTAGCCGCGCGCGCCATGGATTAGGAAAAAAATAGTGGGTGCTGATATAGTATCTGCTCGGTGGCCATTTTGAATTTGAAAACACCCAAAAACACTGCTGGCACATACAAGCGATAAATGACATCAACTAGAAATACTCAGTTTTCAAAAAAATAAATTGCCTAAGGCACTACAATTAAAAAAGGGTGGTGGGAAGAAAGTACTATATCGGCACTGATGAATGTCCATACTACTATATCGGCACCAATGAATGTCCATACCATGTAAACATTACATTCAAGTAAAATAGTGATATCATTTAACGACAAGAATTAAAAAAAATAAGATTCTCCTTAGTTTTATTGACTAATATAGCAAGCCAGATATCATCTTCCAAAGCAATAAATAACCAAGGTTGTAAAAATCTTAGAGATCTGATATACACTTATGAAATACCACAACACTAATTACAGCCATTTTAGCACTTGGAATTCACTCCAATGCATCCCAATAATTAGAAAAACTACAAGTCTATCTCCATAAAACAGAAGAGACTACTTTTCAGCTCTCAAGAATGCCAAGATTACTTGCAATGTCTTAAATTAACCCAAATGGCTATTCTAAATAAACATACTAATATAAACCAATTTATGATGAATCATGAGAGTGTGGTGGGAAAGTATGTTATATGAGAGACTAGTTATATCTTAAATTGATTATATCTGACTGATTATTTGGAACAGACATTTGGTTTAGTTTAAGATATCACAAATAATCTTTGCCATCATGAAAAGCTAAAGAGTGGTCTCTTCCATTTGCTGGAAATAGACTTGTACTTTTTCTGACTATTGGGATAATAGGTTGAAGTGAATTCCAGAGGCTAAATGATTGTAATTAGTGTTGAAGTGCTTTGTACGTGTACTTGAGATGTTTAAGATTTTTATAACCATGGTTATTATTGTTCTGGAAGATGATTTGACATCTGGATTGCTATATTAGTCAAATAAAACTAAGAAGCCTTAGTTTTTTTATTCTTGTCATTTAATGCAAAAAATGATAACAATATTTTATTTGGATGTAAGGTTTACATGGTATGGGCATTTTATTTTTAGAAAAAAAAACAAAAATAGAGAAAAAGACAAAGAATAAAAGGTTAAATATCAAAGAGCAATGAACATATTGGGATTAGAATTTCTGTACTTGTAATTAAAGGATGAAAATGTAGTTATATAAATAAATACAATATTCATATTTTCATAGTCAGTGTAGAAAGATAATTGATGACTCACAATGATTGGACATTGCATTATCCCAAGTGATCACAATAAGGTAAAATGGGGAAAAAAATGAGAGAGAATAATGATGATTAATTTAATTGTTAATGTTAGTAATAATTATTAATGAAGAAACATGAAAAAATGCTAACTTTCACTCATCATTTATGCCCAAATACAGATTGTATGTATGATTTACAAGTTTTTTTTAAATATGAACATTAGATCATGCAATGATTACCATTCATTGCAGTTTGTCTCTCCTTACTACTCTACCCTGCTGTCCACACAATATATTTCATCATTTCAACCTCAAAACTATATTATTATAATCATAACAGCTTCTCTTTTCAAAGTTATCAACTAATCTTTCTTTAAGCTCATACTTTCAATACATCACTCTAACAACAAATATCACATTTTCTCCATCTCCAATCACTATATTTAAATAATAAAAATCAATAAAATGAAATGTATTATACATAATTATCATAATGCTTTTAATCCTCACAATCTGCAATGAATACATTATTAATTAATAATCTTTAATAGATGTAATTGACATCAGATGGTGATTTTGTTTAAATGAAAATGTAATATTTCCACATATTAAAATATAGATATAATTAGAAGAATCTGAACACAGCCTTTCAAGCTCCTTTCAGCTATTCACTCCATCTTATATAACAAATGCACATTACCACATACATGAGAAAAAGCTAATGATCTCCAATATACGTATTTTGTGTAAGTTTAGTATATACTTTATTCTTGTACTCAAATATTATATATATGATTCAAAATAGTAATTACTTGGTCTCCCTGAAAGAAACAAATCTTCAGCTTGATTTAAAAATGGACATCATGCACTCACAAAACAACAGATTTCTCATATCAGGAAAGTCAATACTGACAATATTAGCCAAAACAATAATCTTTATTTATTTAATACATGGATACATCATTCTGTAAATGAATTAGAAAAAGGTAGAGAATATTACTCCACTTAACACTGAGATAAATATCCCACTCCCATCCAGATGCATTTCTGGCTAAACCAGCACTCTTCAGTTAGGCCAAACCACACTTTTACACATCTGACCCTATTGAAAGAGTGTTGATTCTGTCAGGAATAAATACTGAATCTCATCAGCCTTTATTCATATGTTTAATTATGTGTAAAAAGAAAAAAATTTAAAAGTACATCTATGATATTACACATAGAAAAAAACGACTGAAGTTAAATTAGAGATATCATAAAGTTATAATTATTAAGACTAGACATATTAATCTTTAATTAAGCTTAACATTCATGTGTATACTCAAAATGACATAATAATCTCTAACCTAATAAATAAATGATATTTATTAATAATTAATGCTTTTACCTAATGACCTTATTGTTAGATGAATTAATAAGAAAAGTTTTGTACTTGTGAATTGAGTTATAGTAATATAAAAATTAACCACAACTAGTACTTATGAAATTTTAAGATCTACATAATTCTTTTCGATAAATTAATTCCATATGATCTCTTCTAATCTACAAATAAACTCTTTATATATATAAAACATGTAAAATTTAATTTTTTATTGTAATATATTAATTACAAATCTCAAATTCAAATAAATCCTAGATAATTATTTGCAATGATCAAATTAAAATAAACCCTCAACTTTAGTAGTACCCCTATTGTTGTGTTTATATCAGCAGTACATCAGAATACTGCTTAAGTCATCCAACAATAACACACAACTCAACAACTAAATGTTCAGGTATTTATTATAGATATCCACATCAGGATATATACAATAGTTCAAACAAAAAGATTTGCTTTCATCACAGTCGTCAAATTTAAGAACCAGCCATTAACCGTACAACTAGCATTTGGAAGGGAATACTGAGACTCCCCTTTTGAACTCCGATATTCCCAGCCCACAGATAACATCATCTCATGTTCAGGTATGATGATGTCACTAGTTATCAGCTTCATATTCCATGCTAGAGCATATCTCAGTGTGTTCTACCAAATAGTGGATAATGAGCTTATTGACATCTGTTTGACAGTTATCTGCCTATCTTCTTAAATGGAATTGTTGGATCCAGATCCCCTTCCTTACTGGAAACAATTGGATTCATTGATCTAGCTCTCCAATAAACCTGTTTATTCCATTGGCTATTTATTTACTTTTACTGTCATTTCATTGGTCAGCTGTGTTATACATTCAATCAGATAGTTTGGACAAGTCCATTATTAGCGGATAAGCTTATAATAAGATGAATTCACAACACCTTTTTAGCTATAATTTTTTTGTAAATAATTTTCAAAAATCGAAGCTTCAAATTTTAATAGTAATAAATATTTTTTTTTTAAAAAAAAAAAAAAATTACAAATAGAATACAAATTACAAATAGATAACTGGCTATGAATATGAGAAGTACATCTTCTTGAAAGCGCTTAGCCATTAAATTTCATTTGTTGTTATAGCTTTACGTTGGAAGTGTGAAAGCACGATTTATTATTATAAATAGAATACATGTACTGTATATTGTAATGGATTTTCTTCCCTAGGCCATTTTTTTTATTCAGTTTCAAATGTGCTTAAAACATCTCAGAATGGGCCCCAACAAAAACCCAACCCCCCCCCCCACCCCCCCAACCCCAAAAAAAAAAAAACCCCCACCCCAAAAACAAAAAAAAAACCCCCCCAACCGAAAAAACCAAAACCCCAACCCCCCCCCCCCCACCCCCCCCAACCCTCAGTAATTATTTATTAATACTATACTGACATCTATTGACAATTACTATGATTATTAATTTTTCAAATATTATTTCAAATTATCATGTAAGCACTTCATTGTAGTTTTACTTACAAAAAAAGAAAATTCTCCATTTTTGGAAGTATTAGGAGTAATTTGAAAATTGGATACTACTATCAAGCCATACTGATCATCATCAGTAATCGTTTAGAATTGCTTGTTACTGTCTTAACACAGCAGCTTAATAATAATCAGAGTTACATTATAAAACTTTAATAAGCTCTTCACATAACTAATGTTTTTGAAAACATTTTTTTGTAGAGAATACACATATTAGATGATGAAAATACAACCAGGATATAGTGTCTTTAAAAAACAAGAATAATTTTTATTAATAATAGTTTCTGGCTTTGGGGTTTCAGGAGCTGGTAGGAATTTTCATTTTTAAAAATGAATGATTTTTTTTCATATGTAAAATATATACAAGATCAATCTATAGTTGAGTCGCCTGTCCCATTCCATGAATTATGAAACAGGCATTAAATTAAGCCATTGTATTTTAAAAAATATTTTTTATTAAAATTGTAGCAGAAAAATACTTACATAAAATTTTATAAAAGAAAGATCGGGAGAAGAGGTGTCTTTAATGGAAAGAATAACCTCTCTTCTTTTTAATCAAAAATCCTTCGATTCTCTAAATGGGTTTTGCTTAAACTTTTTCTGAATAATCTTTTTTTAAAATGCAAAATTTAAATGTTATTTTGACTCTCAATTTATTTCTAAGCAAAATTGAGGAACAAGTAATATTAGTTGTTGTTGTTTTTTTTGTATTTAATAAACAATTTGATTAAACAAAAAAAAAACCGCCCCTAACTAATTTGTTTCCTTTTCCTGGGAGATACATAGGAGAACACTCTTTTCACTATATTTGCACTTTAGTTGTAAAAGAAAAATTTTATCTAAGGATATTCAAGAATTTTTGTATTTATATACTTATTTTACAATTTGATATAAAAGGCAGTAAATCTGTCTCAGGGAAAATGAGTGGTTGTGTCAGATGATTGTACCAGAAGTTGGTAACTGAAGAAGATTTTGAAAGCATATTTTTAAATGTTGTAGCCCAATTATTCTACTGCCATATTTCTGTATTTATAAGAGCAACTGAATAAAATTTCTCTAAAACGTAATTTTTTTTGCAAACAACACACACAAAATAATTAAGTATACTTAAAAATAGTGCTGCTCTTATATCTGGGCAGATGGAACACTTGTCCTTAGCTCCACATTTAGGGATTTCCTCATATTGTAAAAATTAAATGAATTAGTTGATCGAATTTTTAAATTTATTTTTAAAATAAAATATAAAATAAATTTCACATCTATTAGTCACAAATTTATGTTTTAAAGCAGTTTCATATTGGGTTAAATGTCTCAATTTTTATAACTTACGGAAAATATATAATACGTGTTATGATGTATTTACATACATAATAAAAATTATTTTCATTTATTTATTACAAAATCCAATATAAAATTAAACATAGAAAAAATGTTAGCCATGTTTTAATATATTTCCATAGTAACATGGAGCAGTCAAGTGAGCAACACAATATGTTGGTCATAATTAAAAATATAAACAGTAATGTGGTGTGATGTAATGTGGCTTCTCCTTAAACGAAGTCAAGAATATCTTAGCAATTATGCCCAGATAAATCTGTTAGCCACTTTATTTTCCATTCCCCACTCTAAGTTTTCCCATATTCTGCTCCATCCCATTTCCACAACATAATCTTTGTCATCTCTATGGCCTTTATATCTAAATCCTCCTTATCTTTTCCCAAACGCAGCATAAAAACCAATAATTCACTTTCTGTATAATTACTTTTTTTATATTTATTCTCCATAACTTCATTATATGTAACCTTTCTATTTTCAAGCATTTACATTCAATTAACAAATGCCTAATATTTTCTATTCCTTCCTTACATAATTTACAAAATAAACCACCCATATTTTTCCATTTACATATTCTTTTGTTGCTAAAGATTCCGTTTGAGCCTTAAACAATAAACTACTTTCCTTAATATTATGATATATTAACTCGCACCTAATATTCTGTTTATTTCTATATATATTTAAACTCCTTTTACTCTCTATACTATTTCTCCAGCTCTCTAACTCCCTATTCTTTATTAATAAATCTATTATTTTATCCCATTCCTTACTACTATAACAATCAACAATCCTCTTAACACAATCATCCCATCTTTTGTACAAATATGCTGATATAAATTCTTTATCCAAATCTTTTGCATTACCTTTCTCACCCATCTTGTTACCTGCCCTTTACTCATAACCCAATTAAATACTATTTTGGCTATTCTTTTATTATCCATAAACTGCAATCTACCAAACATTTTCATTTTACTTTTTGCATCTTTCATATGAAAACTTGACCATCCCATTTCTCATTGAAAGCCTTAGTAATCAATGGATGCAAGAAGGTTTGTGTATAAAATCCCTGTCTAGTGCCTACTCACTCAATATCCCAAGACTAGTTTCTAGCTTGTAGCTTTCATCAGTGAGGAGTCTTAGATCTGAGAGCATTGCACCTAGACTTTAAGATCTAATGCAACTCTCCAACAGCCATCTTTTACCTTTTTAGTTAATTATGAATCCAAAGTAAAAACCCAATGTTTTCAATTCAAACTCATTTGCTTATATAGTCATATAGATATGAACTCAGTTCAGCATCTATACATTTTGGTGCTTCAATAACCACAGTTACCTTAATCCTGTTGGGCAGGATTGGTATTAAACCACTAAACATCACATGATCACAATTTCCTATGCTTGCACAAGCTACTATCAGAGGCAAAACTATACAGTACTACTACTCAGTGCAAGCCAGAGTAATCAATGGCTGCAGAAAGGTTTGTGCATAAAATTCCTATCTAGTGCCTATTCATCCAATATACAGTGATTACTCTGACTTGCACTGAGTGATGCTACTGTATGGAGAGTTTTGTCTCTGCTCTGTAATAACAGCTTGTGTAAGCAAAGGGATTGGTGATCATATAATTATTAATCTCTTTTTCCGAATTTAATATGTTGCAAGAATATATTAATTCACTGAGGAAGGTCATTGAACTGTGTGATATTAACTACTTATTTACATATTTATAATGTTGAAAAAATACGATAGTGTAGTAAATATTATATGGTGTTTTTTAAAAAATTAGATTGTTACAGTTTTATATTTCTAAAAAAATTTATTGCTCTATAATTAGATGCCTAATGCTTCAAATAATTTTTGCAAATGAAATAAAATTATAGAAAATAATATTTTTATAGTGAAAAAGCATAAAGTCATTTGATAATCACCATGTGTATTTAAGTAATAGTAGTAAATGATCATTTTTCTTCTGTAAATAGTTATTAAACATAACCACTAAAAGTAATAGAAAAATGAGAGTTAGTAAAAATGTAAAATAGAGGGAAAAACATGCAGAGAATATAAGTGTGCTATTAAGAATAAAGAAAGTGAAAAAGATATTGTTAAATGGGAAAAGTATTTTTAAAAAAAAGTTGGCTAAAATAGATAATTATACAGAGATGAAATTAAATAGTAAACTGTTGGAGGATATTAATAAAAGTGGAAGAGATGGAAGTACATTAAAAGAAGCAATGCAGGGGAGAGAAAAATAGTATTACTAGATGATGAGGAAATAGAGTGTAGATCTAGAAAAGAATTAGAGACAATCTTAAATAAGTATCTAATGGATATAGAAAAGATGTTGAATGTGAAGGACAGAGTGATAATAAACATAAAAACATTTAGTAATGGAAATATTAGGTTTACAGAAAGTGAATTGAATGAGACAGGGAAGAAATTAAAATGTGGGAAGTCAAGAAGTTTAGATGGATGGGCAGCAGAGATTGTGATGAATTTAGAAAATAGAGCAAAATTAAACCTATTATCATGTTTTAATAAGATGGCACAGGGGAGAGAATTTCCAGATGGTTGGAATAATACAAGAGTAAGGCTACTACTTAAAGGAAGGGATAAGGATTATAGAAAGTTATGCAATTATAGACTGATAGCAGTAAAATCAGTGTTATATGAAGTTTTTGCATATATGCTGGCTGAAAGAATAGCAAAATAGATGGAAGAAAATAATATAGTGGGAGAAATGCAAGGAGATTTTTGATTGGATAGCATATAGGAGATAGTTTGTAGTTTCACAACATATAGATAAGAATAGAAATACAAATAGACAGTTATATATGGTTTTTATAGATGTAGAGAATGCATATGATAGAGTAAATAGAAATAGATTATGGGTAAGTTTAGTAAATTTGGGAATGGATGGAGCTTTAGTGGATCTTATTAAGAGAGTGTATAAAAATAATTACTATATGTATCAATTAGGAAATATAAAATCAGTTCAAGTTTAATATGCGCTGTCGCCTATTTTGTTTTTGTTGTATTTGAGGGAAATGGAGAGAGAAATACAAAGACTAGAAAGAGGGGTAGAGATATCACTAATAGGTGGCAAGAGAGGGTATACATTATTGAATCTGCTATTTGTGGATGATGTCTTCTTGTGCATAGAAAGTAGAGACGATAAGGAAGATATATTGTGACATGTGTAAGAATAGGTAAAGGTATGGGGATTAAATTTAGTGAGGAAAAATCAAAAGTAATGATGATAAATACTGGGGAAAGAGAAGAGAAATAATTTTTATTGGAGGATATAAAATTAAATGTGGTGAATAAATATAACTATTTGGAAATCTTAAGTAATCAGAGAAATTGCTTGGACAAATAGGAGAAAAAATTGATAAATGAAGCAAAGAAAAAAAAAGGGACTGATAAAGAAATTAACAGTGTTTTCATATAATAAATATGATATAACTAGAATTGTATGGAAGGGAGTGGCAGTAGTAGGGTTAACATATGGTAACAATGCATTATATGCTAGTAAAAGGGTATTAGAATACTTAGAAAAAGTACAAAGAGAAGTAGGAAGACATCCATTAGACACAAATGTGTGAATAGCAAAGAAGGCAATTCAAGAAGGAGAAATGGGATGGTCAAGTTTTTATATGCTAGTAAAAGGGTATGTTCGGTAAACTACAATTTATGAATAAGAGAATAGCCAAAATAGTATTTAATTGAGTTATAAGTAAAGACAAGCAATAAGATGAGTGAGAAAGGTACTACAGTATGCAGAAGATTTGAATATAGAATTTATGTCAGTATACTTATGCAAAAGGTTGGATTATTGTATTAGGAGAACTGTTGAGTGTTATAGTGGCAAGGAATGGGATAGAAGAATATATGCATTAATAAAAAAAAGGAGTTTGTAGAGATAGAGAATTAGTATGGATAATAAAAAGTTTAAATATATATAGAAGCAGAATATTAAGTGTGAGTTAATTTATGATAATAGCAAGGAAAGTAGTTTACTGTTTAAGACCAGAACAGGATCTTTAGCAACAAGGAAATATATAAATAAATGGAAAAATATGGGTGATTTAGTCTGCAAGTTGGGCATCTGTTAATTGAATGTAAATGTTTGCAAGAAAAAGGGGTACAAATAATGAAGTTGCTGGAGAATAAATATAACAAAGTGATTATACAGAAAGTGGGTTCTTGGTTTTTGTTTGGCTTTGGGAAAAAATAAGGGGGATTTAGATATAAAGACTATGTAGTTGACAAAGATTATGTTGTGACAACAGGATGGAGCAGGATAGAGAAGAATAGGGGAAAAAACTTAGGGTGGGGAATAGAAAGGGAAAGAAAGGTGGTTAACAGGTTTCTCTGGCATACTGGTTGAGAGATTTCTCACTCTGAGAAATGAGAAGCCATAGTGCATCACCTCACATTGCAAACCTAGTGATCAATCAACTTTATGTTTACATATATGGAATAGGTTGAACATTTGTCATTATTATAAGTAATATAAAGACATTACAACCGAGTTTATAGATTAATATTTATTTTAGTTGCATATATTTTCATTGCATTAATGTTATAGTCATGGTTCTCAACATTTATAACATATTCACCATTAAATAACATTTAAAAGACACTTATTTATTTAAATGCAGATGGTTCTCTGATTCATCAAATCTTTATTTTGTACAATAAACTAGTCTTCTTTGATTAGATCATATCGTATACATCATGGAATATAATAGCCAATCTCATATAAATTACATGGAAACTAAGGTGAACTTAAGAATAAGAATGACACAGCATTTGTACAAGTACAAAAAAGTTAGTTAATTCATTAAATGCATCAGTAGATTCTAATTGTGGATTCAGACTCAGTATTGCAGATATAAACCACTATATGGCACTACTATATGGAGAGTTTTGCTGTATTTTGAATTGTTTATTGCAGATATAGTTTGTGAAGAAAGAAAAAAAAATCAAGAAGTGTGGTTTTAATACATAAAATGAATATAATGTGAATTAGAGATGTAATAGTGTGCAAATAAATAAATATTGAGTCTTTTACATGGTCTTTAAGGATACATGTATGATAACATAATTCCCATGATTATAATCCTGATGCATTGAAAGTGAGTTACATTACTAAAAATAAATGTAGGTAGGTAAAACAATGAATGGATAACCCACTTCAGTGTAAAAACCACTCCAACATCTCTTATATAGGAACACTGGAGGAAAATGAAGCTTCCAATTATTCTGTGATAAAAATTTGAGCAGTTTCCCAATCTTATTTTACTCTCTACATAAGAATAGTTAGATACCCATTTACTGATCAATATTGGTTGGCTATCCAGACTGGATATAGACTGGGTACTTGGGAGAAAGATACTAAGTCTTTTGAAAACAAATTCACTCAGCCTGGATTCAAAACCTAGATTGTAGGCATGGCTGGTGAATGGGCTCCATCTGCATCAAAAGATCTTTCACCTGCAACAGAGATATAAGAACTAGATAAAAATTAGTAGCTTGATTCTTTTTTTGATATAATTTAAGTTTTGTATACAAATAAATGCCAACTTAGAAATATATAATTACTAGCAAAATATAAATTAAATCATCAATTAAATACATAAAAATCCAATACAAAAAATGTTTAAATATTATACTTTAATGTTTTTGTAATCTAAATTCTGAATTCAAATATTTTAGTGACTTATATTTTGATATCACTGCAATGAAAGGGTGAAAAGCAACTACAAAATTTATAAAAGAAATAATTTCATCAGCCTTTAAAAAATGAATTGCTATTCATATTATGGCTTCTCTATTGATTACAGTTTTCAAGCAAAGTTATAGGCATGTTAGATGAATTTAAGCCAATAAACATCACATGACCACTACTTCTTACGCTTGCTGTGTGTGGCAATACGTATAGTGAGTTTTGCCTGTTTTTAATGTTAGATGGATGTGCTATCTCTGTATTATAAGGTCATATATATTGTAATGGTCAATAATAATGAAATGGCAGCTTGGTAATGCTTATATGTAATGAGGATACTTGGGAATGGGGCATAAAAAGTATAAGAATGCAGTATTGATAGGAGACATTTTGTTGAAACCAAACTGCATTTGATCTCATTATATTTAATATCCTCACAATGTTTGAGCTCAAATGTAGCCCCAAATTAATAATAATTAAATTTATATAAATACACATGAGAATTTTTTTTTTGTAATTTAAATAAACATATTGTGATCATACATCCACCTTCTGCATCCTATCTAAGTGTTTATCCATTATGGGTATGTGTGCTACATTTTGATACTACCTAAAATTACCAGTTGGCTGCTTGGGTTAACTGGATATATTATTACAATTGTATCACCCCTCTCCACTCATCGTCCACAGTAGAGCAAGTCTCAAGAGCTCTAATATATATGAGCAAATTAATTCACTTACTTCTATGCATCAAATAATTTTTTTATCCTCTTAACTAAGGTAAAAATATGAAGTCAGAATTAATAAATTTTATAACAAAATTGGAATGAGTTTAAACTTAATCCTTATAAATTTTGACATTTTCTTTGTTCCACCTGGTAAAAGTTTTTGAAATACTCAATCTTCCACTTCTATATAAAATTTTTATTTTATATCAATAACTTGGATTTGATTTCTTTTTGATTTAATTTTATAAATGAATACCTTTAAAAAAATTGCATTTGACCTCTTTAAATATTTAAACCCTTATTTGTAAATCAAACCAACAGAACAAAACATCATCTATGATATTTGTCTAAACATTCTTTTAAAAAAAATGAACAAATCCTTTTTTTATTTAAAACTTTTTTTAAAATGTGAATGAACAAATGTTGATTCTGCTTTAAAATCTGATATTTGCTTTATAATTATTAAAATATTTGAAAAAATTCAAACACTGTGCCAATTTTGGCATTATGTTAGTGATGAGTTTCACATGAAGCATCATCAAGAAGGAAAGAACATCTTTATAATAAATCTTTCCTTAGAGAAGAATAGAGTCAAGCCTTAGATGTTAGCCACTGTCCATAAGATACAAACCTCTCAAGATTTTTGAAATTAAAAAAAAGCATTATGGAAAAAATTATATTATAAAAAAACTATGTTATTATCACTTATATATCATGTTTAAACTATGTTCTAAATCTTCAGAACAATGAGAACTTTTCTGAGGGAAATGCCTAATGATTCTTAATGAATATGAGAATTATCAAGTTAATAATTGACAATAAAAGAGATACAACTCTCTGATTCTTTATAATTTAGTATTTATCTACAAATTCCCGAGAAGACAATAAAATGCAAAAAAAATAAATTATGTGAATCAAAAATATTATATATAAAATAGCATCGATGCGTTGAGAATCAATATAAGGAAATCAGATTATCTTATATTAGTATTAAATTGCTTAAGTTTGGCCGAATGCATCACTTATACTTACTTTTACTAATACAAGAAGTCAACAGACTTGTTTGAGAAGTTCTGATAGGGATAACTAGTCATCAGTTTTTAAAGTATTAATGCGTAAACATTTCTTTATACATAAATAAATCGCAAGCCATTGGTGTTAATAGTGTCATTCCTGACCCAGGCCCATTCCCTTTTGTGACTTAAAAACTATAAATACCATTTTTTAAATAACTACTACCTAATTTCAACAATAAATATATATGGATGACCCTTCTGCCCTATCTGCTACTGCATATGTTAAGAGTCCACTTAAAAAAAGCTATATATTCAAATAATTATAAGATCGGACATTTTATTTCCTACATAGTTAATAACTGTTAAATAAATAAACTCATCTTTGATTGTATATATGTGTGGAGATGATAATCTGGACCAACTAACGAGTGCTGGTTTAGCACAAAATACATCTATTAGTGATTATTTATCTTTTCGATATGTGTGCGATCAAGTGTATCAGCGTTATGAGGTAGCATGGATGTTTGAGGGTCGTGTGAAAGTCTGAGTTCAAACCCCCTATATATTACATATAGAAGTGCAGGTATGAAAAAGGCTGTAGTGTAGAAAAAAATTCATATTTTAAATAAATGAAATAAATTCTATGAATTAAAAGAATGCTATTCTAGAATAAATATAAATGTTACTTAAAAGTTGCAAAAAAAAAAAATAATAATAGCCAAAATATATTTAAATTAAAAGATAATTGGATTCCTTAATTTATACATTCGCACAAAACATATATCATACGCACGAATGGTTACATTTAAGTAAATATTCTTGCTGTTACAACATGTAAATAATCTCTAAATAAATTCATAATAGCGCCTATACTTTCTACAATATGCAACAAGTTCATTTTTATAATCAAATAAAAAAATCTAGAAAAATAATATTCCTTTGCTTAATCCGGATATTACTGACTTCATTTTAAACTTGGAGATAGAAAAAAAAACAATAACAAAAATATTAAGCATAAAATAAACACAAACGATAACAAGTTCTTTTATTTTTTCTTGATGGTTGACCAGGATGATGATGACCTCTTGTTGATGCCATATATACAGGATACATTAGCATGCAAGTAAAGCAAATAACTGGTGTTCCATGAAGTTCCTTAATTAAGTCATTGCTACATTTCTTCAATAGCTTAATGAAATATATTAATAAGTGAAATAGTTCATTCAAACATGGCAAATAGCTTATATGTAGTCAATAGTTAATGTCATCAATATTATTTAGAGCTCAAAAACGTTTTAAATTTAATAAAATGAAAATACACACAGAAAAGGTAGTTTTTTAATAACATTTAGCTTTATCACTGCCTAGCATGCTTTGAATATATTTTTACTATATCATATTCACAACATATAGTGGTGTGATTAAATGATTCTTTATATCAAGGTTTAATTAACTGTTCGTGTATTCAATTTTAATTTAATAGCCCATTTCTTTGAAATTGGTACACTTGTTTCTTTTTTTGTTAATAGAAAAATGGCCACCAGCTGTTGCACATGCTTCTTTAATCTTACACTTTCTTTCCTCTCTGCATGTGTACACTATCTCTGCTTTTGTTATTCAAATCTATGACTAGTTTTTTGCTCATGGTCTGTAAATATTGAAGTGTGTTCTTTGTCTCTGAGAGCGCTGTTATATAAATATCTGTGTTGGTCAAGTCTTGTTGACAAATTGGCTCTCGACTACCCTTAATATGCAGCATTGAAAGCTGATTGGCTGTACTTAATTCTATAGACCACTGGATGTACTAATTCATTTGATATAGTGTCTTTAGAGTTATTAATTAATTGTAGAGTGATGGAGTGGTTTGAAAGCTTATATTAAATTTATTTTTACATATATTTTTTAAATTTATGTGCAATCTTTGAAATATAAGGGAATCTTATCCAATTTTTAGGTTCCACTTGTTGGTTGGGGTGAGGATTTTTTTTTTTTTTAATAGAATCTCTTTATGATATTTATGATTTTATCATGATTGTATACTATAATTTGGAGGTCATTTGTGTACTGTTCAATGTTGTTCTTTTCATCATATTCAAACTCGCATAGGATATGATTTCTGTGTAAAAAAACTTTTCAATCCTGCATATTTATGTGATATTGAGATTATTGATCTAGGGTGGATCACTCCTCTTATATTTAGGGTTTAATCATTTTCTGTAGTCTAGCATGTGATCCTATCTTTGAATATATAAGTCCAAAAACTTTATTCTCATATTATTGTCTTCTTTCTTCAAAATCCATGACAGTGTCGATGCTCACTCCAATACGTGAATAGTTGGTTAAACATTGAGATAAAGAATCATTTAATACACCATCATATGCCATGAATATGATGTTGTAAAAATATATTGAAAGCATGATAGGCAGTAATAAAGCTAAATATTATTAAAAAACTACCTTATCTGTGTGTATTTTCATTTTACCAGATATTATGTTGGCAAACAAAATCGAACGTTAAATTTTTTAAAGTTTAACTTACAAATTGTTAATTGACTGATTTTCTATTCAGCTGTCATGGGGTTAAATTGTTATTGACTTTAATGAGGCATAACAATCCTTTAATAATGTCTTGTTCAGGTGTTGGTGATGATGAAGCAGATAGTTTGGGGATCTTGCAAGATCCTACCCGAATCCTTTAGTCTAGCTGAGTGTGATTTATTTTACAGTATATATGCTGAAAGAATGACAAAGTGAATAAGAACAATATACAAGAAAATTAATCTAAATTTATATCCTTTGATTATATAGGTTATGCCAGATCATAATGTAAACAAGCCATGAAACTTTCAAATAAAATTTAAAAATAACTTTTGATGCATGTTTTTCTGCTCTAAGAATTTTTCAGACACCTTAAAATATTTTTTTAAATTTAGAACAAATAAATAGCTTCTAAAAAATGATTATTTAAATCTTTATAAATATGTGTAAAATTTCTAGAGATATTTTTATTACTCCACATCTAGATGAAACTTAATGCATTTAAAATAATACAGTTTCATTAACATTTCCTCCCTTTCCTTTCATTCATATAATTCCATTGTTTTTAAGACAAAATTTTAACTAAAAATAAAGTTAAACTTTATGAAAATAATAAGCCAATCATGCAAGCACCATTAACTTGTTATTACTATTTCATTACATTTGAATTCCTATCTAAATAGATGCCTATTTAATTAACTATTTACATACACATGCTTTTCCATTTACAGAAGTGTGTTTAAGTAAAATGGATATTTGTAATAAAATCAAAATAAAATTTATATAATGTTAACATTCTTAGATTACCTTTTAGCATGGCAAAAATATTGATACATCATTAAAACTAAACTAATTGAATAAAATATTATGAGACAAATCAGTCCTTCCCAATGCATTTAGAAAATATATCTTATAAGGTATTTAAACTAGACTATTTAAAGAGAAGAATTTATCTATAATAATAACATTTAGTTTTAAGCTAAAGGATTTTTTTTTTTTTTCATGTAAATAGCCAATCTACATTTACAATACAAACCCATTTAACCTTGAGCATTATTACACTTATTATTTAATTAAGTACTTAATTAAATAATAAGTGTAATAATAATGCTAGTACCAGGATCATATCCAGATGTGATAATGTCTATCAGTAGCACAATTAGAGAAGCCATTGAGATCTTAGAATAGGTTAGTATTGTATCTATAGTTAAGATGATACATGTAAACTTCCTCCTATATTGGAATAGATTTTTTTCAAAAACATTGGTAAATTTAGCATTCTTGTATGGTGGAATCTATATACATTATACTGAGATCATTGATTGTAGCGGTGGGACATCCATCTTTCACTTTTTAAAACTGTGGATGCCTTGGTGACCAGTGAAACGCAGTATATTAATATTAAAAGTTGTTAACATGGATGAACCTGGAGATATGATTTTATATATGTTAACCTGTACAACTCGTTTTAATCATATATATATATATAGGGGTGTGTGTATGTGTATTGTATGCGTTATGATCAACCATAATCAACCATCAGCTCACTAAAATATTATGGACAATATGCCAATTAAATCAATAAATGTAATCTTAGGGTATCTAGCTCTTACACTACTCTAAAACAACTCATCTAATCGAGAGTTCTAATACTCTCTAAATTAATCTTATAAAGCAGGTTCACATAAAATTAGATTACTATGAAAAATGTATTAATTAAAACACATTAATTAAATCTCATGGTTCTTACTAAATTCTCTTATAAATAAATATAATCATATTCTTCATCTCAAGTTCTTAACCATGAATGAATGTGATCCTAGCAAATAATAATAAGATATGATCCAATCTGGGGATAATATCCTAATACAATAAATAAATTTTAATTAAAAATTAATCATGAAAATCTGATATTAAAATAATTATATCGCAATCTAAGAGGAATGCGGTTTTATTGCTACTTATATAACACAAAATGTTCTCTCATCATCTTAATCAAAATAAAATAATATAATACTATTAACCAAGAATATTACTCAAAAAATCAACAAAATACCTTTTAATAAAATGACTTTTAATCTTCTTCTATTACTTAATATTAAAATGGGATTTTGTATTTTCTTATAATGTAGATGATAATACAGACACATATCAAGAAGTAATAATTAAATCAATATTTTATTAATACTAATAAGTATGACAAGGATAAATAGTTAATATTTTAATAAGATAAGAATTATATAAATTTCACAAAGTTTAAATAAAATTTAAATTACCAACAAAATAAATAAATAAATACAATTGTAACTAAAAATACAGAAAGCTCTCATGTTTATTTATTAATCAAATATATCTTCCCAATAATGTAATAATGCTGAATTTTGAAGAAGATATATAATTTCATAGCCGCACAAAAATAATTATAAATTATTTAAGCATAAAACATTTTATCAAGGTTTTTTTAACATATCAGATATGCAGACTAGGCACATCAACAATATCAACATTCTTAAACTATTCTTATTGCAATGGCTGCATTGTACTACTGTGAATACCTTGTGGAATGATTCACAATGACTGCATTGTATAACTGTAAATACCTTGTGGAATGACACACAATAACTGCATTGTACCACTGTAAATAGCTTGAGGAATGATGCACAATGACAGCATGTACCACTGTAAATACCCTGTTGAATGATACACAATGACTGGGATTGTACCATTGTAAATACCTTGTGGAATAATGCACAATGACTGCATTGTACCACTGTAAATAACTTGTTGAATGATACACAATGACTTGGATTGTGCAAAGGTAAATATCTTGTGGAATGATGCAAAATGACTGCATTGTATCACTGTAAATACCTTGTGGAATGATACACAATGACTGCATTGTACCACTGTAAATACCTTGTGGAATAATGCACAATGACTGCATTGTATCACTGTAAATAGCTTGTGGAATGATGCATGACTGCATGTACCACTGTAAATACCTTGTTGAATGATACACAATGGCTGGGATTGTACCATTGTAAATACCTTGTGGAATAATGCACAATGACTGCATTGTACCACAGTAAATAACTTGTGGAATGATGCACAATAACTGCATTGTACCAAAAAAAATACATCCTGTATATTTTAAAAAATTGGGGTTAAAATTAATAGTAATTTTTTTTAACTATTATTTCATTTTAAAAGTTTTTAAATTAAATTTAAGCTTTTAATTTTTGGCTTTTTAAAGTTTAATCAACTTGTAGCTGATTGATTCTGAGGGTTAAGAGTAAATATGATTTTTTATTTAATATTTAGAAGTTGTTAGAGCTAAGACTTATTATTGTTCCTCTGAATACATCAACAGTGATTTCAGATTATTTAATCCACGGATAAATTAAAATAATAGACAAAATTTACCCTGCAATGCTAAACTACATTAAAAAACTAAGCTTATATAACAAAAGAAATAGAAGATATATTGGTATCATTCTATCCTTTCCATAGTTGTTGGCATTACATAACTCAGTGGGAGGTAATTACGTGTTTCAATTACATTAAAGTTATGATTATTTATTACTACATATAAATAAATTAAAATGTATACAAAATGAATTAATTTATGAAAATTTAATTATAGAAACATTTATCAAAAGTGAGCAAACCAATTATAATAGATATTTGTGCATAATATATTACTATTTTTAAGGTAATAGAGCTGATTTGGTTCAAAACTGGATGGTTTGTTAAATGTAAATCACAAGACAGCAACTCACACTTATCAATATCAAAAATTTTCAATCAGGTATCAAGACAACAACAACAAAAACTTTGTCTTGACAGCAGATTGAAGATTGTTAGTTTTGATGAAAGTAGTCTTTTATGTAATTTATAAAACAATCCATACAGAAAATTGACATATATATATATAAATATTGCTGTTTTTTTCATATGTCAAATGCGTTGACCCGGGACAGTTGCTTGGAAGGCAGCTGTGCTAACCACTACGCCACCAACACTTGACAAAAAAAAAAAAAGCAGTAATTTATCAATAAAAGAACAACCCATCCTTTGATTTAAACGAATTCTGTCCATTCTGTTTTGAGTTGCCTGAAATAATTTTCAATTTTTCTTTGTGATCCAAAAATAAAGATAAAGCTATTTCTTTAAATGTCAAAATTAAAATTAACAATACCCAAGTGATAATCGAAGCTGTATTTTCAATGTTTGTTAAATGTTAATCTAAGTTATAAATGAATAAATTAAAAATATGGTAAACGTGTTTATGATAATATTCTTTATTTGCAAAAATGAAACATTTATTTACTTCTTGCCAAAACAAAAATGACTTCATTTTCTTTTAACATTAAGTTCCAATTATATTCTGTGCTAAGCTAAAGAAGAAAAATCGATCTAAATGTTATCCAAAAACAGGAAAAAATATGAAAATGTTTTGAAAAAAATGTCGAATATATTGCGTGTGTGTATATATATGAGTTATATGATTTTTCTTTTAATAAAATAGGGAAATAAAAGTATATTTCAATAATTAATTGGTTGGAGAAAAACAGGTTAAAATAAAAAGTACAAATGTTGGGAAATAAGTGAAAATATTAATTATAACTTATCTTTCTTTTATTTTGTATTCTATTTTTATATAATTCTTTCAAAAGCACTTTTGATTAAAAGCAATTTTAATTAAAGGTTTATAATTAATTGAAACAAATTTGTATAAGATTAATCACGTTCTGGAGATCAAGATTCCAGAATGATTAAATAAACAATATAGGACTAATTTCGATGTAATTAAAATGGAAAAAAAGGGAATAAAAAAAAATGCACTAATTAAAAAAATAAAGATCAAATGAATTGATAACGTGGGTGAAAACTCGAGCAGGGGTGGAATAAGAGTGTATAAATAGCTGGAATTCCCTACTGTTGTGGTGATGCAGATTATTCAAGAAGATTATCCAGAGAATTTTATAGCAGACAGTTTAAAAAAATAATAAATAAGATAGTTGACCAGAAAGTTAACCAAGATCATCCAGCAACACTGAACAAAATCTACAAGCAGCTAAAATAATGAAGTCCAGCACCATGAAACAATCGAGAAATGTGTTGTTAGACCAAAGCTGGGTGTTCATTTTTCCTCCATTCATCTCCTGTGTGCCAATAGCCAGATGCAGTAGTATTACTCTTGCCTTGCCTTTTTGCCAATGTTTAAATCTGCCACGCCAAATCAATGAAAACAGCCTACACCGTAAGATGTGGACAAAGAAGCATCACGATGCTAAAATATATGCCTACCATGAATCTGACCAGATCAGAAGATGGGGTGATCACCCATATGAAAAACTAGGGACTGTTTTTAGACCTAGGTAAATATATTCATTGATATCATTAATAGAACTTTTAAATTCTTAATACTATTATTGAACTTTTAAATTTTATCTTAAATAGAACTTTAGATATCATTCAGAATTATTCATATTTTGTTTTATGTTTTGAATATTCCTTATTATTTATGTTATATTATTTAATAAATATGTTGTAAATTATTAGTGTCATTTTACATTTTTCTCTCTCAATTTAATTATGAGTAAATAGACAATTTTATTTAAATATTCTGTGATGCCGATCTCGTTTTTTAATAGATAGTCATGAGTCAAGTGCTTGAAGCATGTTAACGTTGTCTCTTGGGGTCTAGTCTAGTTGACTAGATGGCACCCTAGGTTTTAATCCCAATATAAATATCCCCATGAAATGTTTTACATTTCATGCAACCAGAAAGAGTTACCTTGGTCTGGAAAAGTAACCATTGTTTTAATATTTTTATTAAATCTCGGTCCGACCAGGGGTATGATTAATATGTAAACATGAATCATATTTACTCCTCTGCTTAAGTAACAGGGTTGTAAAATAAAATAGCTTATGATAAATTATGAGATAATAACTTAAATTATAAGTGTAAAAAGAAAAAAAATAGTAATAAGAAACTGGTAAAGTTTTTGTTACAAACTCGTAAATCCAAGAACAAACTTGACTTCAAATGTTAAAACTCTAGAAAGAGGGAATCGCATTACAATATATATGACCAAAAATTGAAAATATTATATCTATTTTTTAAAATTAATCAAATAGAACAATATTTTATTTAAACATCTTATTTATGGATAAGAAAGAATACAAAAAGAAAATAAATAAATATTCATGATTTCAACAAGTAAATGAATTTAGATATTTTGGTAGTTGGTTGAGTAAGAATAGAAGAAGTAAAAATAAAGTTAAAAAAGAATAGTGCAAAGGATGCAATTAATAAGTGAAAGAAAATATTTTGTGAATCTTTGGAGAGAGAATTGAGGAAAAGGTTAATTGTTAAGTGTGTTTGTGAATGAGTAAAAAAATTAGGAATAGATTGGAGGCATTTGAGGTAAAGAGTAGATAAAATTATTTGGATGAATAAAATGACAAATGAGGAAGTTTGGAAAAGAATAAATAAAAAAAGACTGATTGAATGAGGAAATTAGAAATAGAAAGAAAAACTGGATTGGACATATACTAAGGAGAACAAATAATTTAATGAAGAATTTTGGAGGAAATGATGAATGGAAACAAAAAGGACAGAAAAGATTGACCTTACTGGATAATATAAAAAATGGGAAGAGATATATGGCACTGAAAATCTGGGCAATGAACAAAACAAAATGGATGAGTTGACTGTGTGACAGCTCTCTGGACTTATTCATAGAATAGATCACTATTAATGATGATCTATGATAAATAAAAATCTCAATCCATCAATTTCTGCATATTTTTTCCCCATATAAATTTTGTCTAGTTGTCGAACCTGACCTTAGCACCAATGTTATTTTTTTCTGAATGTATCATTCTTTAAATTGTCATGTTATTGTGTTGATCAGTACCAAATCAAAGTTTGATGTAGCATTTTCCTGCATGAATATAACTAGATTTGACAGTAAAGTCCAATTAAAAGACTGGTAATGAAGATTTTGAAGGCTTTATCAATTAATAAGACTATTGCTGGCATATCTGCCTAGTATCAATATTTCCTGCTCATCATCATTCATGTTCATTTATAACCTATCACATATAAAGACCTGAGCATCTTTCATTTTGAATTGGCACAATTAACCAAAATCCTAAACCCAGATTAAAATCCTATTTCACTAAGTTTTAACAATTCCATTCAGCACCAAGTAATAGCTTGCAGACATGCTAGACTCAAACATGATATTGCAAAACTTGATATATTGGGAGATCGTTTGTCTTTTTCACATGGTCACATGCTTCAATTGTATAAGATGGAGTAGATAGATATAGGGAACTTAAAAGTTTGAGTTCAAATCCGTTCTAATTACATTAAGTTCAGTATAGAAAGTATACTTCTATTTAAATAAAAATAATTTTCTTATTTTTTGTTTTCCTTTTTTATTTCCAATTATGATTCATCATCAGTTTTTTTCCCTGTGCTTTTGAAAAACAGGCATTGATAATGTTTATAACCAGGAGTGTTTTTTAAATAATTACAACATTGAGATGGGAATGAGAGTTTAAATAAAAGCAATTAAGTTGTAGTTCAAAAAACTTTTGCTAATATATATATGAAAAGGTTGTCATTGCAATTTAAGATTACAATACATTTCATTGGCAGAGAGCGAGAACTAGGAAAATTTTATTGTGAAGGCTATTATCGGACAGCACATATATGTGCTAAAAGTTGGAATTGTAACAGTCAGAATCGTCTATCTCGCTAACACACTGCAGAATTCAAACCCCAAACACAAAACTGAACATTCTAGGAGGGGTTGTCTTCTAGATATACTAAGTTCGAATCTAAAGTCCAAATTTCACACTGCCACCTATGTGATAACGCATCTGATGCTACTACTAGTATAACCCTTTACCGGTGCCTGATGGTCAGGGAGAAACAAAAAGACTATACTAAGATAAGTTTGGGTGGCTAATTAACGTCTATGGATGTACAAAAGAAATGTATAAAATATATATATAGACTGAGACAGTGATAGGAATCAATAATATAAAATCAAAATTAGTTTTAAATGATTTCAAAATTTATTTATATAGACATATATATATAACGCCACTGTCTGCTTATATGAGACAGGGACGCGTGTTAAATACTTGTTGGCATTACATTCCAATAAATGACAAAAGGTTTTAAAGCAAAATTATAAAGTCTACCCCTTGGGCTAATGGCATTACGATAATGTGCTTACAGAGATTGGAACATGTGCAAGGTGCTTTTAGTAATTATAACAGTTTAATAAAATATTTTATATTATGGGTTATATAATGTTGATTGATCTCGAGAATGGCACAGACAAAAGCTTATTAAGCAATAAAGTGGGGATGTGATCAAGGCATTTATTTGATAATAATAATTAAAGCAGATGGGAGGTCAGTATTGCTAATAATGAATTTATTAAAGTTGGAGAGTGTGACACGTTTAAGTCATGGATGCTTTGTAAAAATAAATATAAAATAAAATAATAGGGAAATATTTGGAATGACTACGGAGGGCAACTCACCGCTAACCCGTAGGAAAGTGTTGTCACGAACAGCCGAAACTTAGCGACTGGGTGATGGCTGCATTTAATTCCCAGGTGTGACATTTGTGGACACACTCTGCCTGGAAACCGCAGGAAGTGAAGAGGACGGACTTGGTCATGTAGAAATCCTTGGAAAAGCAAAACAAAGTGATCTCAACAACCAATTCATTTACCAGCAATACTAAACTAATGTATATAAAACATACTAAATGGGTTTTACTTGGATTAAGAGAAATGCCCAATCAAATTCCCATAAATTCATTTAAAAGGGTCCGCACATTCTCGACGTCAATGATGAACTTTGTAATTAAAGTAGAACACAGTATTTAAAATAGGAAAATGCATGCTTGCGGGTTGGAAAAGAAAGCATAGGTTTAATTACGCAATCATGCATTTCGGGACACATTTAAATCATTGACCTTGCACATACTCTCATATTATGTTAAAATCAATAAATGTAGATTTTAAACTATGTGATTATTATATATATTGAAGGAGATTAGAATTGCCCTCGAACGAGTGATTTGTGAGATAATAAAATGTGAATTATTATAAATTCAAAATATGCCTTAATTTCGGCGTCTTACTTTCAATAAAGGGAATAGTTCATTCGGTCAAAGACGATTCTGACACATTATCATAATAAAATAAAAGAAAACTTTATAAATAGAAAATATTAACCCAAGGATATAGCAAAACTGTTGATTATATTTAAACACATTAAAGAAGTACATAATAAGTCAAGTGAAATTACAGAAAACAATTTAGAATAGCTATAGCATGTTAGTTAGGAATCACAATAGCTCTTGGGTTAATTTGGGGTTACTTCTGGAGAAGCATTTGCAGGTAGATGTTCGGCAGGTTTTATAATTCAGCAGCAAAATCTGGAATGTTCATATTTTTCCAGGGTTCCTTATGTGATAGCTTCCGATGGTCTAGAGCAGCGGCTGGCTATTCCGAGGGGGCATAACCTTCTTGACGCCTCTACTCTGGCATTTCAAAGTTAGCAATTTTTGTGGTAAACATGGTTAGAAACATTGAATCAGCAAATGATCAGAATAAATTTGGTTAGCAATATTTCATCAGCAAATGGCTAGAAAGTCCTGGTTTGAAACAATTCATCAGCAAATGACTAGAAACATTTCATTAGAAACACCAGAAACATTTCATTAGAAAATGACCAGAATGGAGAACAAAAGAAAACCCTTCCTTTTATAGTAGAATTGAACAATAGAACTGCCTTGGAGCATTACAAAAATATATCGGACTTATCAGCTGTAATTAAATCTATCCGAATGTCTAAAGGAATTTAACAAAATTTTAATTAATTTCTATTGTTAATTTCCTTGTCGACATTCGAATTACAAACTAGATTTAATTAAAAATTACTTTTACTAATTAAAGAAAACCTTAAGTGGACATCTGCTGTTTTCTTAGATAATAATTACAACATGAAATAATTAAACTATTGTCCCTCATTTATTTTAACAGAAATATTTGGAATGACTTTTATTAAATTAAAGAAAATGATTTTACTTTTTAAATTGCAATATTTGAATCTATTTACTAAACGAACATGAATTTTATTTTAAATCAAAAATATACTACGACTGTAATATTTTTGTAAATAGATTCAAACAAAATAACTTTAATTAACAATTTATAATTTTGATATGTTTTAAAATGCATATCATAGTGTGTGCGCAATTACAACTTATATAACCTACTTTTTAAATAAATAACATATACATAATCCATAATATTTTATTTGAGAATGAATTATACTTATATATAATACGAGCATCGTACTCGTGGTTTAAAATTAGGCGGGATTTTCGGTATGTAAGCGTATTGCAGACACACTACAATAGATTGGGGTTCAAATTAAGGTATGAGGGTAGGAAATAGGTGAGAAAAGGTGAAACGAAGATCTGCAAAGCAGACCCTACTGTTTCAGAATATTATAATGTTACTATTTAGTATGATTTAAAGGTAGTCGTATGAAGACCGTATTGCCGCCGTCAGATACGCTGCGACACCATCAACAACCAGCCTGAAACTTGCAAGTGATAAATTTATTTTACGAAAGTGGCTGAAAATCAACAAATAGAAATGCCTGAGGCAATATATGTTCAAGAAATACATCGAAACTACAAATTATAAAAAAAAAACAAGAAAATGCTATAAAATTCAAATTATAAAAAAAAAAACATGAAAATACGTATTTTCATGTTTTGTTTTTTTATAATTTGAATTTTATAGCATTTTCTTGGGTTTTTTTTATAATTTGTAGTTTCGATGTATTTCTTAAACATATATTGCCTCAGGCATTTCTATTTGTTGATTTTCAGCCACTTTCGTAAAATAAATTTATCACTTGCAAGTTTCGGGCTGGTTGTTGATGGTGTCACAGCGCATCTGACGGCGGCAGTACGGTCTTCATACGACTACCGATTTAAATTTTATAAGAATGAATTGCTAGAAGTTCTTATGATCCCATCTTTTGGCCATGTGGTCCTCCATGAATGAAGAAATAATGTTGACCAGCCTTTAAGTGAAAAATGACTTAGCATGAAGAAGAAAAACTTAATTGCTCCATTCAGCTCTATCATATATGTGTACATACATGTGCCTCACCCAAGATCTTCTATGCCTGATAATGACCCATGTTAAACTATCACAAATTCATGAATCAATGATGGAACTGATCATTGGAAAAATACCACAAACTCTTTGTATGAAATAGGACAAGTGTACTCTATTTTGTTAACCTGTAAACTCAATAACTATTAAAGAACCACGTGGATAAAATTGTTCATCAGCAATCCAGTCAACAAAGTCTATAGGATTGATAATTGGACTAACACCCATATAACTTCATTGACAAATGAGAAATAAAAATAATCTCAAGGATTGCTACAATCAGATGATTAAACTGTCAGTGTGATATGTATGTAACTACTTTCAGAAAAAGCTGGACAAAACAAAAGTAAGAATTATTATTTTCATTATTATTTTATATGAATTTTTTTTCTTAGTGAGTTGGTTAATCATTAATTTGTATCAATTTTTTATTTATGCTAATCCACGTACTCTAAATATTATATGTTTGCTTTATATATATATGTGTGCATAATTTAATTTCTAATTGAAGAATTGAATCCATGTGTAATTATATCATTATTCACGTAATTCAACATTGATGGTGCATCTGGGGTAACAACAATAATTTTCATGTGTGCATTTTTCTAATTTATAAGATAAAAAAAGGAAAGAGGTAATATAATTTATCTTTACTAAATAATGTGCATGCCTTGTCAAGGGTTGTACCAACCATTGTTTGAGAAAATGCAGAAATAACTTACACGTTACTATTACTGGAAATAAAACTGTTGTTGTTATATATATTTTTGCTTTATTTACTTTTCATTTATGCATTTCACCAAGTTAACTGCATAGAGCAACATTGCTAGTGAGTTTCATGAATTCCAAAGATATGATTGAGTACTAATAAGATTTCTGTTAAAAGGTATAACTTCAAACTTAGATTGCTAGTGTTGCTGTTATGAGTTTTTAATAGAATAACAAGCCCAAATTAATAAATATTCTAGCCACCTTAAGTATCTTATAAGTTATATCCATATGATAAGCAGGAAATATTACTGTTGAGGAGTTAACATTATCAGCAATAGGATTTAAGCTGATAATATCCTTCTGTATGTTCATCATAGTTTATGATTGGGTCAATAGCCTATTATCTTATATACTTGGAGCCGGTTACCTTTGTCTAAGTTTGGCCTGAACAAAGCATTCTATGTATTGTCCGGTTACAATACAACATTACAATTAAATTTATACACACATGTATTAAAATCTTTGCCAAAAACAGACATAAGCATATAGACCAGTTTATTATGACTTATGTACAAAATGCATTTGTCAAAATTATGTGAATATAACTTGATCACCTTATTTGAAATCTCTCCTCTGTTTCATAAGCATATTAAATACAAAGAATTATATAAAAAACACCAGAGAAATCTTTTAATTAAATAGTTTTAATATTTAATGCAATGCATGGTTTAATGCAGTAGTAGAGTGGAACCATGGAGTTTAAGGTCCATGGATCACAGCCTAGCTTTATCACTCCCATTGCTCTACTTCTTTAGACTTACTGAGCAGCAAACTATTTGAATATAATTTAATGATATTTAGTAATAGAAACATCATTAAAAGATCTTGGATTTTATTATATTTTTATAAAAGATGTTCTTTAGAATTAAAACATCACATGATCACCATTCATGCTTTTATGCAAACTATCAAACCAGTGGACTTTTTTCTACATATTAGTGCCACCTAGTGTAAGCTCTAGTAATCAAGCGATGTTGCATAATAATCCTACCCTGTGCCTTCTTATCTAATATCCCCACACTAGTTTCTAGTTTAGAGCTTTCATTGATGAGAAACTTTGGATCAGGGAACAGTGCACTTGGATTTTTATTGTTAACCAAAAAAGGTTAAAGATGGATGCTGGAGGGATGCATTAGATCCAAAGATCTAGGTGCACTGCTCCTTGATCCAAAATTTCTCATTGATAAAAGTTATAAGCTAAAAACTAGTCTGGGAATATTGGATAGGGAAGTGCTGCATAGCATCTACTGATTACTAGAGCTTACACTAGATGGCATTATTGTTTGAAAAAAATTTTTGCTCGTGATTTACTAAATAGTAAATTTTAAAGAGCTGAAATTCCATTAATCAGAGATGCACTAAAATTTCCATCTAATATTTAAATTTTTTGCTGTGATATTTTAGAGATTTTAAAAAAGTATAATTAATGGGAAAAAGATATATCATTAAATTATTGTTACATAGCCTCTGATGCTTTAACAAAGCTTTGAAACCAAGAGTTACAGAAATTCTAAAATGAAACTGAACTTCTATTAATTATTTGCTAATATGAAAAAATGTTTAAAATAAAAAAGGAAATTTTTAAAAAATATATATATATTTAATTTTTTTTTTTTTATAAAACTGTCCATTTATTTTAAAGAATTTTTCTTCTTTCAAAAAATTCTATTTATTACACTTCGCATACATACTTCCACAGAATTTTCTTTAGGAAAAAGTAGAAATACTTACTTGGGATATAATCCTAAAACAAGAATAAGAAACAGAGCTCATACCTTTCTCGTCATCATCATCATCATCATCAACTCCTACCACTCATAAACAAGTGTGGCCATCGGAAGAGCGTCGTGTAAAAAAAAAAACCACAAAGATAAAGACAGAACAGCCAAAAAAAAAAAAATATTTTTTTTTGTCTTTGTATTTTATTATTATTATTATACATTTCTAACATATAAAAAATATTTTTCCTAATTAAAATTAAAAAAAAAAAAAGTTTACAATAGTACAATAATTCTTTTAAATCAAATATATTGTGAAAATAAACTTTAATAATAAAATTAAATTAAAATCGTACTAAGTATATATACAAACTATAAGCAGAATATAGATAAATTTTCATTAGGGATTCAAATTATGTAAATAAAAAAACACATAAAATATTATGTATTATAAATCTCTATCACTTACCTTAAATAATTTTTTTTTCTTCTTTAACATAAACATATAAGTCATGCTAAAAAAATAAGTATTTTTCTCTTTTATGTTACATAAATATATATTTAAAAATTATTAACAATATTAAACTAATTAAACTTTGATAAAATCTCATTAAAAGTACTTCATTAACAAATACATATAAAATTATTATCATACTACTGTATACTGGATAATACATCTTACTTAAGTTTATTAATGCAGCATAATTCTATACTTAATTATAATTAGATTTTTTTTTTTTTAAATGGATTTATTTTAGAATGTTTCATATATTTAACATTATTTTTACACATATGTCCTCCATCTGAAAGCTTATTGGGAAATTTGGCATCGAGATACTACAATCATGAGACAAACATTCATTCATCATTAATAGTTATGTGCCGCTGCTTGCCACATTACAACAATTATCAATATTAAACTATTAAAAATATCTCATTTTAAAAAATCTTTTAATCAGATGGAAACTGATGATGAGTATTACAAAATAATCGAAACATTCTAAAATTAAAATTAGCTGGTATAAGCAATTCTTATTAGAGTAATACCAATGAAAAAAATCTACAATCTAAAATATGAAGCTAAAATATTCAGCAAAAGTTTTAAACAACAAAATAATAACCATTTTTTGTATTCTTACTTTTTATTTATCTCAATCTTCTTTAGATGAACTTGATTTAGACCTACAATTATTCAAAAATTATATACTTCATTCTATTAAGTTCAGGATGGGTGCGTAGATGGTTAACATGGGGCTTAATCATCAAAAGAGTACTTTAATTGGTACACCAATTTTTTCTCTCCCTTTATGGAAATCTTCTTATACTTTATAATCACAGATTTTATCAGTTTTGGAGTAAATGAAGAGTTGTGGCCAAAATGATGGTTCTCTCTAAAAGCAGTGAATACATGCGAATTCTTAGCACAAGGATCGTCTTTAAAGAAAGACGTATCTTATCAAACACTTGGCGAATAGAATAAACAAAAACAACAGGATACCAGCAATCCATTTTATTAGTACATTGAATCTCGATAGCCATTGCTGATTTAGCTCCCGTCAGACTGGAAACTTCCGTTGAGCACTGTCAAATGCCAACCGACAATATTAAAAGCACAAATGCCATCTTCTTTTCACAAATGTTGACTAAATTGCTGATATACACTAGCGCCACCATTACTGAAGATGTGAAAAAGAATAGTTGAGAACAGTAGCCATATCTCTCAGTAGAAGAGTAAGTCTTTTGGCAATTGGTCGCAAATTATAACGCTGATGCACAATGGATGCTTAAAGGGGCTATATACCTAACAGTAACATAGCTAAAATTAAAAAGAAATCATTCTTAGAATTGAGTTTGTAATAAACGTGAGATTTACAAAGGATAAGAATTATGATTATTGAATTAAATTTTAAAAAATTTATATGAAAATATATATAAATGTTGAAGAAATAAATTGTATTAGGAGAAAGCATCTATTGTAAGCTTGAATAATTAATAATTTTTTGCTACTGCCTATCTTCAGTGAGGAAAAAAAGGAATTATATTAAAGGGTGTTTTGCTTTTTTTGCATTAAAATTAAAGATCATACTTCCCATTGACATTATAAATAAAAACATATTTACAGAAGGATTACATAGCTGTAGTGTACATTAGTTATTGTTAGTTTGAAAGTTTATAACAATAGCCTTTTACTTGAAATTATAGTTGACTAGAGCATCAATTTAAATTTAGTATTCAAGTGAATCTAAAGGTCCCAGGTTCGACTCCCATGCTAATGTTGTCACTGGCCAAACATTAATCAATGTACTATACAATTGAATGTATATGAAAAGTTTAAATTTTTCATATTTTTCTAAAGATGATGATGGAAATAATCCACTATATAATAATTACATTAATTATTGAATACATGTAGTAATTTTTACAATTACAGAAGTCTACTGCCCATGGCTCAAGTGAGTATCCATGTATAGCTTCTGAAAAGGTATTCATAAAAAAAATTTCTAATCAGTCTCTTCTTTCTGAACCATCATTGTCACGTGACATCTAAATGCGAACATTTTAAAAATAAAAGTGTATAATGTTAAGTACGTTTATTATAAAAGGATCCATGCAAAAGCTTGGAACCAAATGGCAATGGATGTAGGGAGATTATAACACAATTATAATAAATAAAAAATGTTATTTCTTTTTAACAAATGCATTGAGTTTTATTATTTTATAAGAATATTTTATACACATATGGAGTAACATATATTTCATTTTGAGTGACAGGAATGAAAGAGAAAGTTCTAAAAATTCTACATTAATTATAAGAATAATAATTTTAATATATACTCATAGTACTTTTTATATATTTTACTTTATTGATTAATAAATCCAGGATCAAGTTGTTAACAAAACATTGCTTTATAAAAGAACTTTAATAGTAATGTAGCCATCATTTTAAATAAATGAGAGACATGTGAGAATAGAAGGAATCCATCAATTCTTTCAACCCAAACACTTAAGTATGGGCACCTTAAGTACTGGAAATGAGAGGCCAGAAGATATTAAACTAATCACTTGAAATTACTTTTACTATGTCTGAATGAATGACGCCTGCGAAATTTACTAGAATTTACGATACATCATTCTTAAATGAAATTAAACATATGTAAATGAGATATTTATTTTATATAGCGCGATGTTTATGAATTGCCCATACTTAAGCATTTGGGTTGAAAGAATAGGTGATTCATTCTATTCTTTCACAAAGACTTTATCTTGTGTTGAAAATGAGAGTATTCATTTATTATTAAGATTCATAAAGCACATGTGCATTAGCTTGAAAAGTTGATCATTAGTTTATTACAATTCATAAGCATCACGCTATATAAAATAAATATCTCATTTATTGATTAACCTAAAGTTATAGAGATGAGTTAATAAAAAGATTCCATGTTGTTTGAAAAATGTCAGGGGTAAGACCTAAAAAGATATTCAGTAGCCAGTTGTATTCTACTATAGTATATTAGCTAATAATTTGAAATTCGAAACATCCTAAGGGTTTCCGAGAACATGCATACTTGCTTCTAAAGTCCTGTAACTTAGGAATGTGGACATAGCACTATTAACTAGTATCCAGTAGATGGTTCTGGAGAAATACAAATAGAATGAATTATTGCTCCTAATGCACAAATGTTGGAAATCATGTCATATACTTTAATAGATAAATAAAAAATATATATTAGCTGAAACAATATTTTCGGATTAACAATTAGTGTATGATAACTAATATATATAACTTATATACTGTAATGGGATATATATATATGTTACATTTAATTTTATTTTTTGTAGGTATCTAATGATGAGTTAAATGCACAGATGTTCAAAATGCACAAATAATGAGTTATTAATTTATTAATAAGTTTCATTTAAATATTGAAAATAAAATAAGCTTAAGAAGCTTAAAGAATTTATAGAATCGAAGCAAAGATTCTAATCTTAAAATAAAACAATAATAAAAACTTTTTAATCTTAAAAATAACGAAGAGAGTTCTTCCTTAACAAAATAAAATTACAAACAGGTGCCTTGGGGCAAAATGCTCATTAAAAACATTACGAAATAGATAAGAGTCAAGAGATAGAAACAAAAAGACTTGCTTTTTCCATCAAAAATATATATGCCACACAGACTACAGAGGAAAAATCTATTTACCACAGAACCAATGAAATACATATATGAAATATGTCAGATGGATCTAAGGATTTCTAGATAAGATGTTTCAGGACTATAAAAAGAACAATTCAAAAAGAAATATTATTAGAGATTTTAATTTGTTTGTCGTTGTTCCCAAGAAACTTAAAAGTAGATCAAAGTAGGAGAGTGGTTGTTGGCTCTGCCATGATGTAATCCATTTAATCGTCCTTCCCTCAGTTCAGCCGGCTGTAAGGCGCTTTTATCTCTGCATATCCCAGGATTGACCCACCGGAACCCGTCTTCATAATCGGCCATCATGCACAAGAAATGGCTCTTGCATAAACTCAGATCTTCATCACGAAGAAACGAGCCTGGAGAAAGGAAGGAAAGTATAAATTATGTGATAAAAATGAACTATAAACTCTCTTAAATTTAAAATCTCCCAACTTTATTTTCCTTTTAGAATTTCAATTATAGACTTTCTCTCATGATCAAATCTGAACTTTATTTTCATAAACTTTGCAATGTTAAAGGTCTTATCTAAAAAAGTTAAACTAATCTTTTTAAAATATGTATGTATATTTTTTTTTATGCTTAGTGTAAGGCCTATTGGTAATAGGGCAGGAGTTTGGATTGCAAACATAAATTTAAAGGTAAAATCGAACACATATCATTACTTGTGCATTATTGAAATTTAAAAATAGATCAAATGTAGCATTATTTGATTCTTAAAGTAAGTTAAATACATTATGTGATTTTAAAATAAGTTAAATACCTTAAACTAAATTTTTTTTTTTAAGAATAAACTAAATTATTAAATTGACTTAAATTTAAGTTGGGTCTAAATGGCTGCTTAGATTCATTTAAGTGAATGTTAGTTTAAGGGGTTTTTAATTTCAGACTGTTTCGTAGTTGAGTCGATGCTGGTGGAGGGATATATGGATGTTTATATCAATCCAATGTGAAGCGTGTTATCATACAGGGCGCTGTGCTCAAATGAATGCATGGCCCCAGAGGTGTAGCCATAGCATTGCAATAGACGTGGAGTACTTCCCATGACATTGATCTCCTTTAGCTCTATGGATAGAGACTATAAGACGGCAAGGACCAATTTCCCTCCATATGAAGCATTTCTTTTTTAATGTGTTATATATATAATTCCTTTGCCAGACAGACATACATTCCTGTACTGGACAAGGATCATTTCTTTTAAATAATATTATACTGTCAGCATGGTTTTATGCTAACATCTTCATATTGCATTGGTTGTGTCTGTATAGCAGAAAGCTAGCATTGGTTTAGCTGCAAACTTTTAGCCTGAAATTAAATGTTTAGAAAATCTTTTAAGTGCATAGTCTAGATAGCCTACTAAGATTAAAAATTAAAGTTAAAAATAATGATAAAATGCCATTATGTGAGCTTACAAAAATAGCAATTTATTTTTAAATTAATAATAAAATCTAAAGCAAATTAGCTTTGTTTCCCCGTTATATTTGTGTAAATAAAATCTTTTTGTATTATTACTGCTAGCAGTGATTTAGCTTTTTTATGATATATTTTTCTTAACATTGAAATACATTTCAAGAATTTGGATTATAAATCTCTGCTTCTCTTTGAGCTTAGTGGCAAGGGCTATTGGTCAATAAATAAAAATTGGATCTCTTTTCTCCCCAAAGTAGTATCTGCCTACATTATACATTTTCTAGGTTCAAATAGCCTAGTGGTACCCTGTATGGCCGATAGCCAAAGTGGCCCATATTCCCTGACCATTATAATACTAACTAACTAATGCACACTTCCAAATTATCTGTCAGTGTAAAATTTCAAAGACTAGCCTTCAGGATAGATGCATTACACAGAAAAACTCTCTCTCCATTCATCAGATGTGCTAGAGATTTGAAACATCTGAAAATCAATGCAGAAATAATTTTATGTCTTAACTATAATTTGTTTAATTAAGAACTTGGAAAATTTTAACATTTGGACGTATATGTACATTATTTAATTATTAATGCATCTGTATTTACGCTTTGGTAGTGAATAGTACAATTTGTATCCACATTATAACACAATAAATGTTTCCATTTAATTAGGTATAGTATCATGGACTTAAAATTATATTCACCCACTGCAGATCATGAACAGTATGTATATTTCCGACTGTTAAAACATTCAAATACTAAATTATATAGATCCTGAACATACTAAAAAAATTAGGTGTTTCAAATCCCTAGCATAGATTATTTTTTAAATTCATGTTTAGAAAATGAGGATGCTTTAGAAAATTTTATACTAAATGGTAGCTTACAATTTAATTTTCAAAAGATTGTACTTCAAATCTAACATCAGTTTATTTAAATATTAATTAATGGATGAATTACTAGTGAAACTAAGTCACTATTATTTTAATCATAATATATTTATAAAGTACACCTCGGTCTCTTCTTACGCAGACTTATTTAACACGATTTTGAAGTTACGCGATTCGTTTCACCGAAGTCGAATCCTGATATATTGCACTATTACTTTAAATAATAAAATTCGCTACACTCACGCTTATATTGAAAGTAATAGCACATTATTGGAAATTGCCTTTCAACTTAATAATTTCAATATTTTCAGTGCTTTATAATAGTAAGATTTTATGCAATAATGAAATTAAAATCATGATTTCCACATTTTATGTATACACACATTAAATTTTACAAGATTATAATGTAAATTTGTTCATTGTGTGTGTTAATTTTGCATTTTAAATCACATTCTGTTTTTGATTTTTAAAAAAGAACGTTTAATCAATTATTAATCATTTAGTGTCTGCAAGTTTATTTTTAAAAAAAGAGTAGTAGCAGTGGGCACAATTAAAATTGAAAATTAAAGACAAAAATAAGAATTTAATTTTTAGTTGTTAGATTAATTACTAATTACATTGTCACCAGAAAACCATTAATTAACATGACATGAGAGTGACGTGCGCTAGTTGTATTTCATCTTGTGAAGAATCTGATTTTTTTTATCAGTTTGCAAACGAACCTTTACCTAAAAATAGCGTATAATAATCAAAAAACGTGTATAAAAATATAAATTACTGTAAATTATGCATAAAAATATATTGTTTTGAATAAAATTAAATATTATAGTTAACAAAAAGTTTGTCTTGTATCAATTTTTTCAAATTTGAAATTTTTTATTAGTCATATTTTACTTCCTATTTTTTTTTTATAATCTAATTTTAAAGTAAATTTTACGCTGGTGCTTTGCTTTTACATAAGTTTTGAAAAATCACAGTCCGTATCCCCCTTTTTTTCAAGGTAAGTTATGTCTATTTTGCACGCATTTCTGCTTGCGTGTGTTTCTGAGGAACCAATCTATCGCGTAAAACAAGACCCAGGTGTATTCAAATAATCTTCGGATTAAACTAAAAACAGAAAATTCTTTAATATTGCCATGAAATAAACCTATTTACACTATCAATACTTATTTATTAAATTGTAACAGTAAATAAATTCAAGAAATAATCAAGCAGTTAGAGAACATTTTTTTTTCCCCTTTGCTAACAAAGTTAAACAATTTTTTGATATTATATATCTAAATGACCAAAAAACTCCTAATATCTCTTGACAAATAATGACTTAATTTCATAACAATGATCAACACCCCCCAAAGCTTTTTCTCTTATCTTTCAAAATAAAAAAATTAATAAAAAACTTTTCAATATTTTTTTCTTTGGAAGTATTACAAAATTATTTAACCCTCAACCACCACTACCTATAAAAATTACATGCCACACTGTCATACCCCAAGAAATTAATAGGTAGCATATTCAAATAAAATAGCTACTTTTAAAAGATATAAATTTATTAATAACAATAGACTAACAATGCCATGTTTCACAAAAGATATTTAAAAAAATATAAATTTACGATATATTATTTTAAAAAATGAAAACAAATTATTATTGTTAATCATTTGTTACAATAATTTTGGCAAAACTTTGTTACAGTGTTCGAGAAAATTAAATTGTTTTCACAAAGCAAATATTTTACAAAGAAAAATAACATTTTATCTAAGTTCTAAATTTATTACGCAATGCTACATGTTGTATCGGTTATCACACACAATAAATATATTGAAAATTTCAAACTACATAGAATAGCCTGCCTTACAAGTGATTCTTTGAATCTAACAATACTAAGAAGGTAGACAAATGTGCACACCACAATGTCAGCTGACAAATTTATATGTCGATGAGCATATCTGTGCATATAAATAATGCCTAGCATCTTCTATTAATTCAATACTTAATATCGATATAACATTTTATATAAGACATATTTTGAAAATTAAATGGCTTAATTGCTCAGGAGTTCATAAAAAACTTTGAGTTCCACTAAAGAACTGAATTTATTCGAGTACACATTAGATCCAAAGTCTGACATTCTACTATTGCATTAAACCATTCAGGTGAAGATGTTTGTACAAATAACCATATTATAAATTGCAAACAATAACGATACATTCAATTATATTCTGAGATTGAGATTAAAATCAATTTCATTTTTTGAAACCTTACCATTAATATATGTGTAGCCGAAGTTTTTAATTTAACATATATTTTTTAGTTATATGCATATCTGAAAGTTTGTTCTTGAATATTTATATTAAATAGTTTGAACAGAAACCACCCAATTAATGCGAGATCGACAATCAAGCATATTTTGCCAATAGAGGGATCCATTTACACAAGATAGCAACTTTTATAAAGATAAGGAGGGTCAGTTTTATCTCTAACCTAAATGTCCATTTATATAGGTGAATCTGAAGCATCTTAGTGGATTTAAACAGTGAAGAAAACAACTACTTCAAGCTTCCAAATCAAGATGCTTGAGATTTGTCTATATAAATGGACACTTAGGATAAAGATAAGAAGGCAGCTCCTATCTTTATAAAAGTCGCTATCTTGTGTAGTGGTTTGGAAGATCACTCTATCAGCAAAATATGCTTGATTATTGCGAATTTTAAAGCACATTGAATACAGGTTAGTGCCTGTTCAGACTATTTACATAAGCTTTCTGTGCACTTTATAAATTAATTACTACTCTTCAATATATTTTTTAATTAAATTGTATAAAAATACAACTTATTAAGAACAATAGCCAGTTCTAGAAAAAGTGAGAGAAAACAAAAAAAAAAAAGAAGTTAAAAGTTGAGCTTTTTATTTACTATCTCAACCAATCCATGAACTACAAATATGATATAATGGCTTCCAAAGCATGTTTATTTAGTATTTTGCAATGATGTCTCTTAACATTTATTGTTGCAAACTTTTCTTTTTGAAAGATCTTATATTTTATTTCAATTGTATTGTCCCAATGGAATCAACACATTGCTAATTTCTTAAAAGATATTTAAATTAATCTTTAAGACATAAATGAGGTCTCCTTCTCTCACAAAACCATGATCAATTTCACAGTATTTTTTTGAAAGTTCATTATTTATTTGTTTCTTATGTGCTCTTTTCCTCATCAAATATGTAGTCTTTTTACAAAAGTAGATTTACTAAAGTGGGATTTGAACCCAGACCCCTCCAAGCTCCTCAGTCATCCACTCTATCTATATAACTGATACACATGACTACATATAAGTATTATATAGATACACAATTTTCAATAGATTATTTCACGAAAAACCAGTACTATGAGTTGGTCCAAATCATCTCCCATACATATGATGATCCGGACCATCTGATGAGTGTTGGTTCAGCATGAAATACATATATTGGAGATCATTTATCTTTTTCATAGGTGATCAGGTGTATCAGTTATATTAGATAGAGTGGATGATTTAAGAGAGAGCTTGAAAGGCTGGGTTCAAAATCCCCTCTTAAATACATCTAGCTTGTACGTATATACTATACTTGTATTTCAATAATAGATTTAAGATCATTACATTCAACAAGCTGATAAGCATATTGACTGATTACTTTTACAGTTGTTTTTCAGAATTTTATGAACCATCATTAAATGAATATTCCTCATGCCTTTATATTACAATGATAGGGAAAGGCTCATGTCCTCCATAAAATACATTTAGTAGAATAGCAGCAACTATATACAATTAATTTAATTGAGGTAGCAATAAAGATATGTATACAATAAGTATATACTTGATTAGTTTAGATCTGAACTCTTGCTTGATGCACAAATGACTAGATTTAAATTATTCTATCTTCATCCTCATCATAAATTTATTAGAAAAGTATAAAATGCTTGGAAAGATGACTAGTAATAAGGTGTATGGATGTGCCTTTGAACAGTTAAAAAATCTAACAGATGATACAACCATTCGAGAGAAATGCTATTTATATGATTGCCAGGAAGCAATGTCAACTTATATCTAATAATAATATTTTATATTTCAATAATCTAATGAAAAATAAATTTTAATCACTATGAAAGTTCAACATTTGATTTGAAAACTAATTCAAGTGAAGGCTATAAGAACTAGTCTGGAGTTGTGATATAATAGCAATATTATCCAGTGTCCATTGTTTACCCAAGCCTATATTCTGAGATAGAGCAAAGAAAACTGCTGAAGGATATGTTAAACATAAGAAGAAGCCATATCTGGATGTGAATATGCTTTCTTATCTAGTAGAGTAGAAAAATGTCTGCTCTTTAAATCACAAAATAGAGTGCATTAAAATATGGTTACTGGCTTAGTAAAAAAAAAAAAAAAAAAATAGTATCAGCTACATTGCTTGAAAATTCATAAGAAATTTAGAATGTGGATTATGCCAACAATGGAATCAATCCAAGGATCTCATATTTTAAAACTGACATTCTATCAACTGTGTTAAAATACACAGGGCACTGGTGCATAGTATTAGATCTATATAACTAGTTGTCTCGTGGAAAATGAGCTTGACTTCAAAATCTTAATTTTTTCTTAATTTGATATTATTAGTTTATAGGTACAAACGGTCAAAGGTAGTTAGTTGCTGGGTGGCTGGGGCATTTAGGACTAGCAGTAGAATCCAAGCTCCTCACTGATGAAAACCATTTAATTTAGGTAAGTGAACATAATAGTATTACCATCCAATTATCCATTGATTTCTCAAGTTTACAGAATATAGCTTTGAAGTACAGTGTAAAGAATTTCTCTGAAAACGTTAAATGTAAAAAGAGAAAGTCATGTGATGCTTTATTTAAAAAGTAATGTTGAAATATGTATTTTTTATTGAAAAATTGGGATGTTTTTTATTCATATAATTGCTTTCACAATACCTATTATTAAAAGTGGTGGGAGAATAAATAAGTCAATCAATCAATGTAGTATAGTGAAAATTACATTACAGAAATATTATTCATTAAGTGAATAATCTCTAGTCTAATGAATGTCTAACAAAAATTATTGGTATACTTCTATCAAAAGGTTTGTATCAATGAGTATGGTAGGTTTGTTACTTAAACTGTAGTAATTGGTTAAATATTTATGCTGAGAGAGATTGTGATTTGGCCCAAGTGATGAGTGTTGGTTCAGCGTGAAATGTGCGTTTTGGGGTTCTTACATCTTTTTCACATTGCTTGGGTTATATGTTTATGATTGCAATCCTCCACAAGAAGTTAAAAGCAGATAGAAACCAGTACCTACCTTGTATGAGAATGGTGCAATAAAAATTACACTAGAAATATTATTTACTAAGTGGATAATCTCTAGTCTAATGAATGACTAATAAAAAAATTTAATATAATTAACATTTCTCTAATGAAAAAGATAAACTATGGGTTAGTCCTCTTAGAAAAACATCACTTCCCCTATTGATGATAAGAGTTGCACCATATTACAATCGTATTTTTAGTTTATAGAATCAATGCACCAATAATCATCTGACTTTTACCCTCTAATTAATAGTGGCTAGGATAAGTACCCATTAAACTATTAATAACTCTATGGCCATCGGGATTGGCTACTTGGAAAAAAAAAACCTAAGCTTGCTTGCAGTGCAAAACAAATTCCCAAAATTTTGCTCAATCTGTATTTGAATCTCACAAACTGTAAGAAAAGCCATTTTCTCTTATAACTTATCTCAGAACTCTCAACATTGCTTCCTATTAATTTACAATTTTAATGAATTAGAATCAAAATTGGCAAAATCTGATATTGAATGTTATTCGTTAATTAATGAATTTAACAGTCATTTTTTAAAATATCTTTGTAAACGTTTGTACATATCTATAAATTATTTTATTAATAAACAATCTTGTATATAAAATTAAGACATTCTTATTTCCAAAATCTTTTGTTTTCTTGTGTTACAGTCTCAATTAAGCTTCCTTAATCACATAAGGAATTTTGCCCCCTATTACTTTAAGTTTATTTTTTAATGGTCCTCATTCAATGAATAAGAGAAACTCTCTATATATCTTTCACCTTTTTATTTAGACAAACTGTTATTTAATCATGTTTGAACTATTAACTATCCTTCATTTATTTGATTTTCTTAGTCATTTATTGCAAGCTTAAGTGGTTAATGAACAGTACTATCCTAGAAGTTTCTAGCTATTGGCCTACTTAATTGGGAAACATTGAATATAATAATCAGAAGTTGTTCATACTTCTTTTATATTATTTAGATCAATGATTTAAAAAATTTCCAATCCCTAAAGGTTTTTGAATTCAAGCTCCCTTGTTTATATCAATAGGTAGATCTGACACTATGGCAGAATTATTTACTTTTGTGATCTCAAAGGACCATATATACTTACCTCAGTTTGCATTCTCCATTTGTCTTCTATTTGCTCTACTCTAAAGCCATCTATTGGAAGCTTGACTAAACAATGAAATAAATACTAGATGATAGTGCCTTTGAAATTCCCAGATTAGCTTGTGAGCTATGCCAAATAATAAGCAGTTCATGAAAGAAAGAGGGATGGATATATTATTAATTTATTTTCTTAAATCAGGCAAAGCTTACGTAGAAAGGAAATATTACTGATATTAATGATTTTATGACAACTGTTGAATTATTGAGTAACATTATTTAGTTGTTGTTTTTTTTTTGTAAAGATAAAAGTTAAAATTTCAATAGCATTATTTTTTCAACTTTATAATCATAGTATAATAACTTAAATTCTATCCCAGAACATTTTTCTATTTACACATTCATTTTTATATATTAACAAACAAGTCATTCTTTCTTCAATTACTTTAACAAGGCTATATTTTATTTTCTACTTGATCAATCTTACAGTTTCAACTGATTAGCAGTCTTCTTCAGTGCTTTGTCCTTCTTTTCATTTCAATAACTTTCAAAAAGAAAGAAAGTCAATGACCACTAGATAATAGTGCCATTCGGCAGAAATTTCTAGCTATTGACCTTTTTAATTGCAAAACATTGAATTCAATAATCAGACAATATTCTTATTTCTTTTATATTATTTAGACTAATGACTTGAAAAATTACAACATCTAAAGACATAGAACTCAAGCAAACTTGCTTGTATTGATATATAGATCTGACATTATGGCCAAACTATATATTTTAGTGATCTCAATAAGACAGGCCAAAGATTGTATATACTAAACAAAGCATCATATGACTCAGATTGTATTGTCCATCTATATTAGAAGCAATAATCCATTTTATTTACTCTAAAGCCATCTATTGGAAACTTGACTAAACAATGAAATGAACACTAGATGATAGTGCCTTTGAAACACCCAAATTAATTTCTGAAGTATGGAAAATAATAAGTAGTTCATGCAAGCAACAGGGATGAATACATTATTTTTGCCAATCATAAAATACTTAGAAAGGAAACATTTCTGACATTAATGAACTATTGAATAAATTTTATATATATCTAAAGAAGTTAAAATTTGAATAACATTACTCTTTCAATTTTATAATTGTAGTATAATAACTTAAATTCTATCCTAGAATATTTTTCTATTTACACATACATTTTTATATATTAATAAATAAATAAATTATCCTTTCTTCAATTATGTTAACGATGCCATATTTTATTTTCTACTTGATCAATCTTAGTTTCAACTGACCAGAAGTCTTTTTTGGTGCTTCTTTTTTCCTTTCACTTCAATAATTTTCAAAAAGAAAGTTTTGAAGATGCCTGCTTGTCAGTTGAAATGGATACGATTGATCAAATAAAAAATAAAATATAGCATTATTAAAATGATTAATCAATGCATAAAGGAGGCATAAGGTGAAAGAAGAATAAATTTTTTTATATATTCAAGATATTTCAAAATTATCCTTATACACTTTAAAAATTCCAATTCCATGAACACTATTATATATTAGGGTTCGACAATTTTGATTCAAACGGCAAGTTTATGACAAAGGACTTTTTAGGTTTAAAATTCTACTTTTGTTTATATACACAAATATTAATGTGACATTTGCCATTACAGATCTGCTAACTTGGTACAATCAGGGATGTAAGCTAGAATTTCTGATTCTTGAGTAATGGACCAAGAATCTGTAAGTCATATTTGGTACATGGAATTTAAATATTTCATATATGAAAAAATGAAATCATAAAAATATGTCAGAGCATGGTATTCAAAACAGATAACTATTTTCATTGGTGAAATTCCAGAATATTTCATTGCCGATATGATTTTAAAATTACATTAATTTTTATACTTATAATCTCCAATTCCACATCAAATACTTCACAAATTAAGCATAGCTAAAGTTCAACTAAATCATTACAGCTGCAGTATTTGTTAATTCATCAATAAAAAAAATATCTGAATGAATAAACCTGAAACATTTGTTTATATGATGACCTGTGAAGTTGATGATTAATGGCGGCATATTAAAAATATAATTTAAACGTATCTTGATGCCTGTGTGCACCATATTGCCTACAACTCTATACATAATTTTAATTTCTTTTATTAACAATTTAGACTAGAAGATAATCATTTTTATAAGACTACAGAGAATTACCTCAATAATGAATTTTTAGCTAGTGGGAAAGTAGAATTGAATACTTTCAAGCTCTTTTGAACTTTTTTATAGAGAGATACTTAAAAGTTAACATTTGCAATCACAAACTGGAAACATTTCAGAAAATGAGGATGATAATATAATGGGGAAAAAAATCATTTGCTTTGAATTTTTCAGCTAACAGATTGATTGGTTAAAGATATTGATCATGTGTTCATACTGTTGATGGTAATTAAACTACATTTCTGACATTGTGAGAAAATTGTCTATTTCTTAGTTATAAAATGTGAACAAGATAATTAAAACTATATCTATACATCTTATTCAATAAACATAAACTCTTAACATGAGTTTGCATAATTCTAAAATATTCTAGACTTAATTAATATCCAAAATATCAAAATCATATTTTACCCCTTTTTATCATAAAGTTGACTGTATTTTGCAAGATATTGATCCTGGCAGCCTGCCCAACCTAAAAGAATAATCAGAGGTTTAGAACCAAACTGTTTCTTCAATTCTTGAAACTCTGCACAGGAAAATTGGCCGCCTGTCCCATTTGGATATGTTGCAACATAGTTGAAATCAATGTTGTCAATGTCCATTTCTAGTTTATATACATATAAAAAAAATTATAAATTAATTTTCAAGCAATAGTAATAAAATTAGATGACATTAATAACACCTATTATTATTATTACAATTGTGATACCATAAAAGAATGAAAGAATTATTAGAGTTCAGTACATTATATAATTAAAAATAACAAAGCTAGATGCCACTTGGTAATACCTTCTTTGGTTTGTAGGCAAGATTCTTAAGGTGCTATTGTTACAACTTTTAACTTATTTAACGAAATGATTAATGTCCTGAATAGAACAGTTTATTAGAGGCATGAAAGTGCTGATAGTTGTTGCTACCTTTCAGTACCTTGAAATTTTTAAGAGTTGTTTATTGGTATTTTTGTTTCTGGATAGATATGAAATTAATCATTTTATTTGTTTTAATTATATGGCTTGATAACAAGGTTCTTAATACTGTAATTTCTTTCTTTCTGTGATTTATTATTAATTTTAATTATTTCTAAAAATAAGGATGAATTATCTGATGGGCAAAAAAAAGATTTTTTTCTCTTTTCCTTGTTTTACTTTCGTCTGATAAGAAAGGATCAGGGAACTGTTAATAGCCAGGAACCTATTCTAACCATTGAAATAATTGCTGAAAATTAAGTCAAGTAATCAAGCACAAATTAATAAATCACCTTTAATTAACCTTTCATTAATAATATTGTTCTATTTATTATTATTTTGAAAGATACAATTAGCATAATTATTTATTTTTTAAAGATATAAGACTAAATATATATTATAGTTCCCATCCAATAGGAAATTGTGATCATGTGATGTATAGTTCCCATCCTATATAGGATCCTGCTCTGACTTTTATATGCTTTCAACTTATTCTGCTTTTTTTTTTGTCTGACTATAGAATAACAATTAACTCTTAAGCCATCAATAATCTTAACCAGTAATCAAGGCAACCTCCACTACTAATAAAGCTAGTATCACTCTTTATCTATGATCTGACATGTTTATATAGACACTAAAAACTACAACAAGTAATCAATTATAACTTAATTGTCTTGACTACAGGCTGAAATTGTTGATAGCTTAAGGGTTGATTATCATCGACATTTATAAAACCTATTAAAGCCTTGAGTGATTGGCTTTATTGTGTTTACATAATATCTTATAACTCAACTTTCATCCACTTCTCAATTTCAACTTTGCAAACAACTTTAGGGAAAAAAAATTAGTAAAACCATCTAAATTTTTTAATTTTATAGCATTAAAAATAAATATATTTTCTTCAGGCACAAACTCTCCATATAGTGGTGCCACCTTGTGCTAACCAGAGTAATCAATGGATGCCAGAAGACTTGTGCATAAAATCCCTATCTAGTGCCTACTCATCCAATATCCCCAGACTAGTTTCTGGCTTGTGGCCTTCATCAGTGAGGACCCTTGGATCTGAGAGCACTGCACCTAGTCTGGGGATATTGGATGAGTAGGCACTAGATAGGAATTTTATGCACAAGCCTTCTGGCATCCATTGATTACTCTGGTTAGCACAAGGTGGCACTACTATATGGAAAGTTTTTGCCTGTTTACTAACAGTTATGTGCTAGCATGAAATGGTGATCATATGATGTTTAGTTGTTTAACACCAATCCTGACTAATAGAATAATGGTGGCTATGGTTGTTAAAGAGTTCAGACCCATATGACTATATAAGCTATTGAGCTTAGATTGAAAATATTATTGTGTTTTCAATTTCATTCTCATAGTTTTGTAGTGAAGTAGAAATAAAAAGTGGCTGCTGGAGGGTTGCATTAGATCCTAAGATCTAGGTGCAGTGCTCTCAGATCCAAGGCTCCTCACTGATGAAGGCCACAAGCCAGAAACTAGTCTGGGGATATTGGATGAATAGGCACTAGATAGGGATTTTATGCACAGCCTTCTGGCATCCATTGATTACTCTGGTTAGCACAAGGTGGCACTACTATATGGAGCTTTTGCCTGTTTACTAACAGTTATGTGCTAGCATGAGATGGTGATCATGTTATATTTTCTTCAGCTTTCATAGTATTCCTGATATTATGCAACCAAAATAAAGGCATGTGATATATTCAGAAGTATTCTTAAATTATTTCTGAACAGGAACATTGGAGCATGAAACCATGGTCAGGGGTTTGGGAAGCGGTTCCTGACAGAGATATTTTAAGTACTGGCTCTGGCTAAGCATTTATCACAAAGCTTGTAGATGAATTGGCAATCCTTATTGTTTATAACAAATGACATTGTTTTAAAACTATTCTTTAAAAAGTTTAAAATTTTCTACAAAACTTAAAACACAGCATGCAGTTATAAAGCTTGAATTGGATACTAAAGATTAAATATGTTTGTTCCCTATTCCCACACTATTTTTATTGTCACTAAAATGTTCAAAATGTATATCATCTTTTTTCTTTAATTTTTCTAAATATTAAATGAATAAAAATTTTAATTATTTTAGAATTGTATCTGCAAGTTAATAAATGATGAATAACAAAATAAAAGGGGGGGGGGGGCATTTCTTTACGAAAGAAAAAAAACCAATTTCACCAAATAAGATTTGAGTGTAAGAAAAATCACTCTAAGAATAATGTAGATGTCAATAAACAAATTACACTAAATTTCTTCAAATTAAATTTAATATTTTTATGAGGGGGTTAAATACAGATTAATTTTTTTTTTTAAATAGCTAAAGAATTCAATGTAATCTCACAATTTTATCAGTTATTTTCAATTTGCTGTTAAAATAAGTCCTAAATGAAGGGTCAGACGAGTGTTAATCTGTTAGTCATAAAAAGAAAAATTATAATACTATGTGTAATAATAATAAATGGATTATTTTTCAGGAGTTCACAAAAAGTTTGAGTATAGGAAGTAAGAGAATTGGAGTCAAGATTCACAAACTTTTAATTCCAGAGTTCATGCCTCTATCACTGCACTCAACCACACAAGGCAGAATGAGAAACAATATAATATTCTAAAAAAAAAAAAATTTACAAATGGCCCCTGTCTTACGTAATTCCAAGTTATGTTATTACGCAGATGCACTTTGTTTGTTTTTTATATTTTACTTAATTCCTTTGAAAATTATTGATGAAAAACATTATTTCTTTATTTAACATATGAATTCCTTTTTTTGTTCTTGTTGTTTTTAAACAGCTTAATTATTAATAAAATATCAATTAGCAGATAATTTTTTTAGTGCCTTTATTAAGAAATACAATTCTCCACTGTAGTTATAGATTTGAATCATTAATTATTGATTAATTATATGATCGTTGGTTTGTATTTGTCCATATCCTATCTAAGAAGCAGATGAGCACAGCAACCATGGGTTGACTTTAATTCGAGACTCCAATAATACCTAGGAAATCAACACCATATTGGCATTACTATTAAATCTGGAAGGGGGGGGGTATTTAGGATTTGTCAATAGGTATATCTGGGAACAGAATTGTTTGAGATTTCATAAATTCACTTTTAATGCCATTATTCTTCAGTTATAGATTTAGTTGGACATCCAAAAAAGAGGAACTTGATTTGAGATAGTTTAAGTGGCAAAACTATATCTTGTGTAATTGCCAATTTTGTTTTACTTAAAGCTTTTTATATATTTTCTGTGAGGCAACTTCTCTTCTAATATCTGGTGAAGAAATATATGAAAAACAGGAAATCAAAGCAAAGGATTGGTCTTGAGTATACCTGTAATATTTCTCATGGTAATTGAAAATCCATTTTATTATGATCACTTTTCTCCAAACAGAGGTGTGGAATTCACCCATAGAACATGCTAGTGCTAATGAAATTGCCTATAAAATACTTGCATTTCTAATTTCAAGTAAGCTTTCCAAGGAGATTATTCTTAGGGATTATTTCAGACTTTTAACTTTAGATAAATGAAAATAAGTTAGGCTATGGTCCAAAATTAGCTCTAAATAATGTAACGGTCAGAAAACGTGTGCCTCGTAAACATAGTGCAGAATTCGACCACCATACAGCACAGCAGCACCATCAAGTAGCGAAGCCACCCGTGGTACTGAGTTCGAACATAGTTTATCGGTTCCACAATACACTCCACGAAACAACGCATCTGATGCGACGTTAGTAAATATTTCCTTAGGCACGGTGGTCAGGGATATGCAAGAGACTCATGATTTTATTCTCGAGTTAGCCAATAACCAAACTAATATTAATTAAACATTCATATTTACATAATCGAGGAAATATTATATAGAATGGGTATCGAATAAATGAAACGTAACTGCAGACATATAGTTTAAAATTATTTATTAATACATTTTAATAAAATCATTTACTAATAAGATTTTAGGGATTCAAAGCTTCAGTAGCGGAATTTGCGACATAATTATATTTTACAGAATACATTTATTTATTTAGACATTATTTTATATTGAGGATTTCAGTAGCGGTATTTCCGATACTGAAATGTTTACAAAAGAAATTCACTTATTTGTTTGCATAATCTAGCTACCTAAAAGTTCTCGAGTAAGTATTTCTAATGCATGCCTTGGGGAATTTATACCTTTGCAATGCAAGAGTCTAAAGTAAGATTTAAGAGTAGCGGCGGACATATATTTATTTAATTAAAATATTTATTTATGACTAAGGGCAAACATTTATTTGAGAGTGAATTACGAAGATAATGCAGAGGCGGAGTGATATATATATAATAATAGAATTGAGCAAAGGAACACGTGGTACGCTTTAGAAAGGTGATATGGAATGGCAGTATATTGAAACTGCAATGCCGCAAATGGGTTTATAAGAATGTCAGGCTGGTCTCTGCCCCGACCCGACGAAGTAAGGTGTCACATAAGCATAACCAGGGACAAGCGGTCCGTGTCGCATTTTTGCCGGCTGGCTGCATGATGTTGTCAAGTCCTACGGGAACACCCAATATGCCCGCTTGTGTAGGACGACTGGGGTTAATTTCAACCCTGAAGAATCCGGAAATTTCACGGCGGAATGGGTCATCGCGTCTCTAAAACGTAACACATGTATACTTATAAACGATTATGACAAGATTTAAGTAGATTTCTGACTTGGCCCTACATTACCAACATTTACTCAAGAACTCTGGCGACTCTCAAAGAAATGGGATTTTCTAGAATTTATTCATGATGATTTAGTAAATATAAAACATATATATAAATTGGGAATTATTATAACTAATACGTCAGCCATTTGCGAAGTTGTAGACCCCTGCATTACAATAAATGAAGCATTGAATGCGTGTCGATTTATATGAAAGTTGAGTTATTAAAGAAAGTAAATATTAATGAAAATTTGACACACATTCATTGTTTTAAGCGATCATAGATTTATTTTGAAAATTGAGACAATTATGAGCATGCAATAATTAAATAATAACTATAGATAGAAATGTCGATTATAGAAATACGCACCCCCGATAGAGTGAGGTAAGCTAGATTATTAGAGAAATTTACATATTAAATTAATTATTCAATTTTAGTTATATAAATGATAGTTTTACATTTTATAAATTTAGATAAGTAATATGAAGAATAGCTATAGCATGTTATTAGAGTACTCTAGAGTTTGAACACAGACAGGTACCTGTTTTATAAGAAGTTTTCTTATTCCATGAGTTTAGCAGCAAAAGGTTCACGAGTGGCAAGTCTTTCTTGTATTTAGATATTCATTTAATTTCATGGCAGCAGCAGCTTTCTCATTCATTTCAGGCAGCAGATCTTCATGGTGAATTTATGATGGGCAGTGGAAAGTTCGCATCCGATAGGCCATTTCCCGATGGAGAATAATCTAGGTGCTTTACTCGGTCATACCTTGGCAGGAACAAATTACTTTATTATTTTGGAGACTCAGTGATCGAGAGCAAAGCTAAAGTTTAAGTGAATGTCTCCAGCAAGTCTAAGATGGCCTCTTTTCTTATCTTGATCTTTCACATTTTTGTTAAGATATTTTTAGGTTCTACTTAATCTGCCCTGAGGATAATCAATGCATTTAGTTGGTTTTTAATTAAAGAAAGCTGCCGTTCTATTGTTTACATTTTACATTTACTAATTAATTTTGGGGAATTTTTCTTTAATTAATTTACTATCTATCACTGACCGATGCTTTTAAATTTCAAAAACAAAAAGGGAACATAAGATTATTTTAACTTTTAATTAAATATTACATCAGATATTTTTAGAATTATTATTAAACGAAATTTAAACAAAGCAATAAATACGAACTTTATAATGCAAAATAAATGATTAAAATTATACATTTTTATATAACTAAAAGAAATCTAAATTATATTATTTTATCCCTATTTATTGCCTTTAATTTGAGATCGAAATGTGTGCATGTTTATGCTGAATTCTACATATATTTATACATTTTTAATATTGTTACACACACAATTCGATATCAAAAAGTTTAAATTTGGGCGGGATAGACCGGTCAGTGAGAGACGACAGAAAAAGGTGAAACTTAAGATTCGAATACGAATCTTACTGTTTCAATAATATGGGCTAAGGTTATGTTTAAGTCTATTGTTGCAAAATATATTCAGAATACAAGATCTTTCCCTGTTATTTAGATAAAAAATTAAGCATAGCATCTTCATTGGATGAGGAATAAGATATTCATCTTTGAAAAAGACTTCCAAACTTTTGACTTTTCTATTCTAGAAAGAATCTTTTTTGTGAAGTCAAAGCAATATCAACACAAATGAATTTTCTGAATTCTATATCTGGAAGATCACTAATGAATATATTAAATAAAGTAGTTGAGAAGACTGAATTTGTATAATTTTGCATCTATTATAGTTATCATTTACCGTCATCTTATTATTAACATTGTGGACTTACAATTATTGTAGTTATATTATTTATTGCAGTGATGTGCTAAAGCACATCTTACTTGAATGATATTTAAAGAGACTGAAAACATTTTATAGAGACTATATTATTTTTAAATAAAAAAGGGTGTATTATTTGAAGTCATATTTTAAATAATATTTAAAATAATGGATGTTCTGTAACTGCTTTTTTTTTTTTTAAAAAAAAAAATTAACAAAAAAAAAAAAAAGTTGGTATAAGATAACAACAAAGAACGTCACTTTTCTGATAAAGAATGAACGTTAAATCCTTCCCCTCCTACACCTTTTTCTTTCACAGACAGAACAAAAAGTAAATAAAATTAGTTTACTGATGAAACTAAATGAAGTGAGTTTGCTGCTAATAAAAGATATTAAACGTTTTTATATTAAATTGTCCTCTCTGTGTTTGTCAGGATATTCAGATTTGTGAATTTTTAACAACTAAAAAAATCTGGTCTCCCATTAGAATTTGAACTCACAATCTTACTTTTCTCAGGAAAAGTCTTTAGCAACTGAGCGTATAAAAAAAAAAATTAGAGAAATAGTTTTTTTTTTTCCATTTCCAAAATCAAAATAATACAACAGTGATGTGATGTGATGCACTGTGACTTCTCCTTAAACGGAGTCAGGAATCTCTCAGCAGCTATGCTCAGAGAAACCTGTTAGCCACTTTACCTTCCTTCTCCATTGTCCACCCTAAGTTTTCCCATAATCTGCTCCATCCCATTTCCACAACATAATCTTTGTCAACTCCATGACCTTCATATCTAAATCCCCCTTATCTTTTCCCAAACCTAGCATAAAAAACCAATAACTCACTTTCTGTATAATCATTTTGTTCATATTTAATCTTCCAAAACTTCATTATTTGTCAAAATCATTGACAGCAGGCACTCTCTTGAGGAAAGAACAAAAAACATAATAAAAAAGATTCATGAAAAAAATTATTATATTTAAATTGAAATTATGTTTTAGTTATAACTAAATATATATATTAAAACAATTTTTAAAAAAATGTTTTTATGTAAACAGCCCACTAAAAAGTAAAAAATAAAGTAATAATCCATTTCATAAAAGCATTTGATGCAGTCTTTTTGATTTTTATGATTTGAGCCTCAAATGCTTTTATGAAACAGATTATTACTTTGTTATTTTTTACTTTCTAACGGGTTATTTACATAAAAGCATTATTTTTAAAAAAATCTTTTTTTTTAATATTTTCTTTTTCTTTCTATCTTTCATATATCTATAGATGTATTGATCTTTAGTAAATTTAGCCAATATCTAAGGTTAAAAAAATATATACCATATTAATTTCTGATCTAATAAAAATAGATTAAATATTTTATTAAAAACTAATTTGTGTATATAAATGTTTATTAAAATTATGGCTCTTTATATATTGTCTCTTTTCTTAATAAAAGAGTATTACTATTATTGTGGTATTATTGTATTTAAGGCCTATTGTATTTTATTACAAGTTATGTATATTTCAACTTATGTATACAGGTGTGGACTGATAAATTGATATAAGTTGAGGCCTAATTATATACATAATTAGAATAATTAAATCTTTAAAATATATATTTATATATGTAATGAACAGCGACATTAAATGAACTTGTCAGGTTTATGTAAATAAAATAAACTCATTCTATATAAGTTCAATTCTGGTTTGTTTAGTAAATAAATAACCAATTACCTTACCAGGAAAATCAGGTAGTCAGTCAAATAATTCAATTCCCTCTCAGTCTGTCACTACAATATATAATCTGGGGCTTTCCCATAGGCATTTATTCTGCTTATAATCAGTTACATTGAACAGAAAACTGGTAAACCCTAATAACCAATATATCATACAACAGTGACTAATATATGTAATAATAATGGGTTATATAAATTTATCCATGATAAAGGAATAACGATAAATTGACCAATATTACGCACTCCATGGTGATAACACGAGAGAGTTCAATGATGATCTCCCCTCGGATGTAAATTATCTTTATATATCTCAATACATTGTACCTTACAAAACAAACTCTCACATGACTAGAAAGATTTATCCTTCATTCCTGTAATATTTACAAGTGAAATAAAATATTTAAAACACAATAAAGTTCTGATTTCATTAATACACACAATATATATGCTTAATTTTAATAACCCTAATCATGTCCATATAATTAATAAAACATTAACCCATTGTTCATTTGTAATCATTCATATTTTTCATTCTAAAACAAATATTTAAATAGCCTACTGATTTTAAACAAAAGATTGACTAACACGCATCTAGTAGTTTATTATTATTATTATTTTAAATATATGTTTAATAAAAAAGAGAAAATTAAAATCAATGTATATATAATGAGCAAAAAGAAGGAAATATTTACTAAGGAAGTTTATCTACATTCCAAATATAAACTTTCATAATTCTACTAATGTATATACAATTCCACATTCAGATAATTATTTTCATTTTTTTCTGTTGTTTGATGTAAGTATTGACTTTTTTTCTTTTTGCTATTTCAAAATGAAAGTTCTATTTAAGCATATGCATAAATTTATATATAAAGGTGAGGTAAAATAAATGGATCAACATAATGTATAAGTCTTTTTATCAGGCCCTTCAAAAAGGATCAATGAATGAGAAAGCATTAATCACAAGGCAATCAACTCCTGAACAATGTTAACTTTTTATCATCTTTTAATAAAAACTAACTAGACACCCATTTATTGACCAACAATTGACTAGCATGTTGAGCTGGTTAAGCCTAGCTATATCATTCATATAAAGATAAAAACTGACTTTAAACATTCCACTGCAGGACAAAGACTTCTTAAACAGATCCTCATAGAGGCAGATCCTGATAGAGGAACCATGAAAGAGAAAGCAGTTCTTGTTAGGCTTGTCATTTTTTTTTGGATAATGAGAGTTTGAGCAGTTTTCCATTCTTCTTTTATCCCCTCATTAAGAAATGCTAGTTATCCATTTATCAATCAATATTGAATAGTTAGCTATGGATTATTGACTGGCTACCTGAAAGAAAATTTCCAAACTGACTGAAAAAATGTTCACGATTATTCAGTCAAATGCTAAATCCAAGTCATAGGAATGGCATGCAGATGCATTACTGTTGCACTGCTGAACTCTTCATATATATATATATATATATATCATGTTTCAATCATGGTTGAAAGAACAAAGATATCAGTGGCACCATTAAAAGAATTACGACTGAATTGGACCTGGGTAGCTAGACATATCGCTAAAAGAGATGATAATAGATGAACAATTGAAGTTTTAAATTGGACTCCCAAGATATTGTAAATGATCTAGAAAGAGATCACATGTGAGATGGGTGGATAAAATAAGTAAATTTGCTGGTGATCAAATATAGTGATGGAAAAAACTGGATTAATTTGGAAACTTGCAAATGTATATATAGAGCTACATATTTATTATATATACTAAATTTAAATTACTTTTTAAATATATTAAACACACACACACATATATATATATTTATCGATATACATAATTTTTTATTTAACTTCAATCTTGATTTCAAATAATTAAAAAAAAGATACTTTGCATAGAACTCTCAAAATATGTAACTTGCAATTGTAGGATTGTGACATTTTAGCATCCACAGCCAATGATGCCTGAAATTAATTTATACTTAGATTACTACCAAAACATATAATATTCTGTACTAGTATTAGACTGATAAGCTAGACAAAGAGATGCATTCCAGTATTAAATTTTCACATCACTAGTGCAATCTTTGTCCTAGTAATTCTACTCATCTAAAGAAAAAAAATCACACAGCCCCCCTCCCCCCCCCGAAAATTTGTAATATTTTGTGTAATAATTACATATATATTAAAAGAGGCAAAACTTTCCATACAGTAGTGCCTCTCAATGCGAGCCAGAGTAATCAATGGATGCCGGAAGGCTTGCACTGAGTGGCACTACTGTATGGAGAGTTCTGCCTGTTTTAATAAGTTATGAGCAAGCATAAGAAAATGGTGATCATGTGATGTTTAGTGGTTTAATTACATCTACAAAGAGGTTTTTATGTTGCTATGTATTAGAAGAAAAAATTCATTACAAGCTGAATAGTTCTTCTGTTGTTAAATAAAAGTGTAAATTCTTTAAAAAAGAGACACCACGAAGCACATTCTATCTTCAAGATTAATTGCAGTCAGTTTTAAAAATCATGAAGGTAATGTAAGCAAACATCAAAAAAGTGCAGAAAATTTTATTCAAATTAGATTTTTGTTAACTATATAGTAATAAATGACTAAATGGTTAGTTGCTCAGAAGATCGTGTGCTGACTAAGTACTGGAAGTGACCAACTACTGGAAGAATCATTAAGTCTTGAGTCCATTACTCCACCATCATGACAGGCTTTTTTAATAGTGATTTAGTAGAAACATAATAGACATATAAAATGCACTAAATCTATAGTAGTACTTACCATTCTCCATGACATGTAATAATATTAAATTCTCTAGAACAAATAAACCAACTGTTAATGTAGGAGAAAAAAGCAGCACCTCAGCCTGGACGAAGTAGAAAAATGACAAATGATAATATTCATCACAATACACTATCAAAAAATAAGCAAATGGTTATCAATTGGATAGTCATATGACAGTTGAGCACCAAAGTAATAAAGTGAGTTTTGATTCAGGAATCTTCATTTCTCTTGAATCAATCAACAAACACTTTATAATTATATAATAATCATTATGTATTTACAGCAGAACAAATAATCCAAAAAATATCCTTCTATTACTGGATAAAAAGACTGTTGACAGTTAAATCAATTTTTAAAAAATACACAAATATATCATTGATCATATAATTCTTTCTTTATTTTTTATATAAATATAATAACAGACACGGGAAAAAAAAGATTGACTAATATTTACTCTAAAAAATTAATATATGATTAAATAAAAAATAAATAAATCAGTAATTAAAAATAAAATTTGTTTACTATCATTACAATAATATGTTGAACACAAGTTATGAACAATGGGTACAGTCAATGAAGAATGGAATAATTTTCAGTTGTGGAAATTAATTGAAAATCGGAAAATAATGTTTGTGAGTGTGTGGAATTTTTTTTATTAGTAAGAGGGAATTGTATAGTAAAGATGAATTGCACTTAGCAAAACAAGGAAGTGAAGTATTAGGGAGTTTGACTTATAAAAAATATTATAGTTCAGGAAACTTATAAAAAGGGGTAGAGTTTTAAATTGCAGTATTATCAAAGAGAAGAGGAATAGACAGGATGTAAGAAATAAACAAAGAGTAGCTGATTTAGATATAAATGTAGAAGGAATGGGTCTAAAATTAATAGTAAGCAAGTTACTTACAAATATAATAGACAAGAAAGAGTCAAAAAAATTTATAAAAAGGTAGTAAGAAAAGAAGAAATTGTTAAAATTGGATATTTGAATATGCAAGATGATAGGAGACCAGAAAAGTGGCTGGAATTAAACAAACAGTTAAAAAAGAAGAACTTGAGATATTAGCAGCAGTAAAAGCACATATAAGGAAAGAATTTACACTGAAAAGACTTGACATAGTAGTGCATAAATAGAAAAGAAAAAAGGAGTGGTGGTATAGCAGTTATGTCAAAAAAATATTTAAATATTATTAAATGTCAAGAACGTTTGTGGCTTGAGATAAAGTTTCGAAGACAAGAATGAATGGTGGCTATAGTGTATATAGCTAATGGAGATCATGTGATGTTTAGGATAGTGGTGGCTATGGTTGTTAAAGAGCCAAAGACACCAAAATGTATGGGTACTGAATTGGGTTCAGACCCATATGACTATATAAGCTATTGAGCTTAGATTGAAGATATTATTGTGTTTTCAATTTTATTCTCATAGTTTTGTAGTTAAGTAGAGATAAAAGGTGGTTGCTGGAGGGTAGCATTAGATCCTAAAATCTAGGTGCAGTACTCTCAGATCCAGAACTCCTCACTGACGAAGGCCACAAGCCAGAAACTAGTCTGGGAATATTGGATGGTTGGCACTAAGTGGCACTACTGTATGGAGAGTTTTGCCTGTTTTAATAACAATAATGTGCTAACATAAGAAATAGTGATCATGTGATATATACATGTGATGATGATGAGCTCTTAATTATAGAGAACAATCTAGAAATATATAGATATTATCATCATTATTTTCAGCAATTATTGATCTACTGCAAAAGAAGGTCGCCAAGTTTAATTCAATTTCTTTCATTTGTAGCTTTTCTTCTATAAGAATTTTACTTATCTCAACTATTCATCTCAAATGTGATTTCTTCCTAGATCTTCTACAATCTCATGATATTCAGTTTAAAATATCAACTATCCATCTATTATCATCTCTAGAAATATACCCAGCTTCATTCCATTTCAATCTCTTTTTTTAATACTTATTTATTCCTTCACAGAGGCAAAACTCTCCATACAGTGATGCATAAATATGATCATGTGATTGTTCTTTTACCACATATTTTATTTTTGATTCCTCATTGTTACTCAATATATGTCTCTCCATACTTCATTGTACAGTCAGAAGTCTCTATACTGTTTTAAAGTTAAGTGTACAAAGCTTAAATCCATGTGTAAGAACAGGTAAAACATATCTATTAAAAGCTTTCCCTTTCGAATATAGATATAGTTCCTTTCAGAATTACATTTTTTTCTTTTTCAGAATTACCTTATTTTTACTGAAAGCATTTCATCAGTTTAATTATACAATTAATTTATCTATTACATTTCTATCTTAATCAATAAAAGCTTGTTAGAGCTATTGTAATGATCCCTATATTCCATTTCTGTAATACAAGCTTAAAAAGCAAAGTCACATGATATATAACTTGCTTTATTGATTATTATTTCACCTTTGAGGCTTTGATGATGTTATATTGCTAAGGCTATTAATATATGGTAGATCTGAATTTGGTTTAGTCCCATATAGCTATTTAAGTTAGATAACTGGATTTTGAGACATTTATGCATCTAAAAATTTCAGATTTTCTACTTAATAGTTACGTATTTAGATATGTGCTGGCTTTTGAGTTGGTATTTTAGATCTAGTATCTGAATATTCTAGCTTTTCACTAATACAAGCTAAAAGCTCAAAACTGATCTGTCTGAGGATGGGAGTAATTGCAGACAGAGAATTTATAGGTTTTCTCTTCGGCGCTTATCAATAAAAGCTTGTTAGAGCTATTAGTACACTCCCTATATTACATTTCTATATGTATGTTTAATCTGACCAAGGTATTTATAATTGCTAATTTCTTCTATTTCATGATATCAAGTTTTATCTTCTTCTTTTGTAAAAAATCATTTAATATTACTTCAGTCTTTTTAGCATTCATCTTTAGTCTTATTTTCTTACTTTTATTTGATATCTCTTGAATCATTTTCTGAAGCTCGGAAACCTAGTTTGTAAAAACAGTCACATCATCTCTAAAATGTAAATGATTTAAATAATCTCCATTTACTTTTATTCACCTAGATTTGAATTTTGATCCACAAAATATTTCTCATAAAAATTGTTGTAAAAAGTTTTTTGAGAATGGCTGATAGCTGAAAGCTAGTTTTAGCAGATTAGAAATACTATACATTTAAGTTTTTAAACACTAGTGCTTATTTAAAATAAATTATATTGTAAACTAATAAAATTAATTTTATCAAATAATTAAAATTGTAAATACTTAGATATCATGAATTTGTTAAATGCATATTAATATTCACAATTTCTCATTTTAATAAGCTCATTAAAAAATCTTTTAGGAGCATAACTTCAACTCTATGTACAAGATTTATAGAAAACAGTTTTTGCTGAAACAAGAAAGAAAATATTGTATATTAGACCTTTCATCCATTAAATAAGATAATAAATTTTGTAATTCTCTTTACATTTTTTATTAAGAAATATCTGAAAGTTTCAATTGACTAGCAGTCTTTTTCAGAATTCTAAAGAAGTCATAAAACAGTTAAAACTAGCAGAACCATTTTAATAAAAAGCATTATTAAAAATAAAATGCTGAATTTGATCATTTTATTTAAAATAAGAAGTATAAAAAATTTGAAAGAGTATTATTTAACACTGCATACATTATTAACATTTTTTTCTTGAAGGTGGTCATACCTTTGCAAATTTACGAGATGATTACAACTTACCATATTGAAGAAATGTTTGACACAAGTGAATACAAATTTTCTAAAAATCATTCCTTAAGTTCTAGTTGGAAATCAACATCAAAAACTGTCATCAAATTTATGAATATGTATTAAGTATCACAATGAAAAAAAAAAAAGCCTTGTAGTATAGTGGTTACCTTGCTATGCTTGTGGTCTGAGGTTCAAATCCATGCGCAACATGGACATTTGTTTTGAAATAGATGAAAATTTCCAAGAAAAAACAGACATTCTTTTAGATATCAGCCCATAGGCTATCCAACTAGCAGTCAATTATGGACTGGTTAGTGGATATTTAGCTGTTCTTACTTATATCATGAAATAATAACAAAAAAAAAGCACTGAAGTTAACTAATCTTATGAATATACCCATAAGGAAAGATCTGGAGAAATCTTTGCTCTGTAAGATTATTAAAATTGCACTCTTTTTACCTCATTACTTTAACCAAATTCATTTATATTCCATATCCAATTTAAGAGTAACTCAAACTAAATAAATCAATTCTAATTCAATATATGACTACATAATCAGAAACTTCCTGCTATTATAAGACTGTACCTTCTTTGAAAGGCAGGGAGCTACCAAGAAAACAACCCATTATTTACCATGAAATATTTATAAAAAAAACCAAAAACCAAAAAAAAAAGTTATATCATTGATTTAGACCAATTATTTAGCCATGAAATATGTAAAAAAAGCAGAAGAGAATTAAATTACTGATTTATTTCATTAATTTATTAAATATGCCTAATAATGTTTTATTTCTGACATTTAACTACTCAGTATGGAAAAAAAAATTAATATTAACTGACATAAAATTTATTACATCACATACTATATATTAACTAAAAATTGCATACTATTAATATATAAAAATAATAAATAAAGTTGCATGAGTGTAGTTGAATAAATTTAATCTATGATAAAAGACATTAAATATTTATTCTAGAAAAAATTAGTATGCATAATAATTAAAATTATGCAAAATTGAAAATAATAGATAAGCTAATTTCCAAAGATGGAATAAGGAAAATAATTATGCAAATTAGACAAAGCAAAACAAAACTGCCAATCTAATATTGAGAAGCATGATGTTTGCAGCACAGCAATGCATGAACAGTTTAGTAAGCCGAAGACTGCATATGGTGTATTAAAAATAAAAAGCTAACAGTGCAGAAAGTACAATGAAACAAAATGCAACACTATAAAGAACTGTGTGTGCATGGATTATAAATTGTAGATGAAATACAAGAAGATTCTCTGAACGCAAGTTAATCTAAAGTAAAACAATCAGAATAAAAAACTTTTTGTTAAGTTCGTGTATTTATTTTCCAAAAATTTATTAATGAGTATATAGCTGGCTTAGGTGGATCTAGCTCATGTATACATCATTATATATAATCAAAAGAAATATTTCTGCTCTTTCTTATTCATGTCATCCAATAACTAAGAAAAAATATTAATTAAACCGCTAAAATGTTGATAATTCATATTCGTCTTGAAATGATACGATCAATCGGCTAGAATTCTAATGACAAATATCATTTCAAATTAAATATCTAATTCTCAAGCTTATAGCGCCCACTACTAGACGGACCATTTACAAAACACTAAATTAGCAATTTTAATTTTAAAATACTGATCATGAAAGAATAATTGTTAAAAGCAAGTGGTTTTAGAATAATTAGACATAAATTTTTTCTATAAAATTTTTAAACTTAAAATAAATTTTTAAACTTAAAATAAATTTTTAAATCTAATATTTTTTTTCATTCAATAATCATATATGTATTTTTACAATATAATCTATCAACTTTTTTTGCATGTTACTAATATTATTATTTTTTTTTTACGGTTTTTAAAAACGATGAACATTATTTTTACTTTTCGTAATTTCCAAATACGTATTTTCTTTTTCGGCAAATGTTTCATTAATTCAATATAGCTTTTATTCAATTATTAGTAATAGTCAGTAATTAATTTGTAAATAAAGAAAATTACTTTAATATCACATCAATATTTACCTCAAAAAACTTAAGAAGCAAAGTAATACCATTAGTTGTTTGATAATTTTTAACCCCAGTAGTAAAATTTAAAATAAAATTAAAAAATAAATTTATTATTAAATCAAGATACCTTTTAATCTCATTATCATCTATATAGAATATTTTACAATAGTTTGTATTTTAATTTCGCAATTAAAATATTAAAGACAAATATACGGATGACAAAAAATTTAACCCAAATAAGATTAAATATTTTATTAAAGTAACTAGAGATAATTTATTATTATTAATTATTTGAATTTGTTATCAATTTTAAAATAATGGTAGTATGATAATAATTTTGAATTACGTTCACATACAAATATTTTATTTCAATTTATTCTCCTAACATTTCTAATACAAGAGTTGTATTAAACTCTAAATTCTCCGTATATTTCCTTTTACTCTAATCTTGAGAAGCGATGAATTGTATTAAACTCAAAATTCTCTGTATATTTCCTTTTACTCTAACCTTGTGAAACGAAGCAAAAATATTTTTACTTTGTCGAATATTCTATATGGAATTCTTCTATTTAATATATATTTGTCTTTAATGACTGGGATATTTGAAATAACATTTATAAAAACCTGACTGTTATAGATTGCTCATCTTTGTGAAATAGGGTAAATTTTAAATAAATGTTTTTATGACGTGAATATATATATATAAAAACTATCTTAACTAAATACAAGTTATTTTTATAGTGTTTATAGGGGATTTAAATACAGACTTTCAAGCTCCTTTCAGCTTCCTCTATATTAAAACAGGCAAAACTCTCTACACGAATTGCCATTCAGTGCAAGCCAGAGTAATCAATAGATGCCAGAAGGCTTGTGCATAAAATCCCCATCTAGTGCCTACTCATCCAATATCCCCAGACTAGTTTCTGGTTTGTGGCCTTCGTCAGTGAGAAGCCTTGGATCTGACATCACTGCAATTAGATCTTAGGATCCCCTATATTGCATCTAGACTCCAGGTATATAAAATATATTTATACCAAACTATTATATAGTGTTTGTAAGTTTATTACTCCCCCTGCAACTATAATAAGCTCTATAGTAAAAACGCATTTACATGTTTTGTTTTTGTAAACAAATTACCTATTGTGGTTTACTTACTTAAATAGTCATGATTAATTAAATTTATTCAAAAGTCTTATTGAAGCGGGTGATTAGTGTTATATCTAGTAACTGAACAAAAGATATAATTCATTAAACATTTTTTTATCCGTAATAAACTATGAAAATTATATGTAGTTATTATGTGTAGAAAATATTGAAAATCTAAAATATGTCTAATTGTAAACTTAAGGCTGTAATTAAAGAAAATGTGAAATAAAATTTAATTAAAGCCTACTGAAATAATTAGAAACTATCTAATTAATGGAATAAATTTGCTTTTTTTAAGATACCTGTAAAGATAAACAAATGCTTGTAAGATTCCTATGCCAGTAAGCAGGTTGCTCAAGAAATTCACGGAGTTTCATCCCAGAGTGATCTAGGGTTCGTATACCAGTTGTACGGATTTTTATAGATCTTCAGATAAAAGGTAATAGCAGAATATGATATAACATGTATTTATAAAATATTATAGTATAATCTTAGAGGTCTTGAAACTTGGATGTTAATGTCTGTTCAGAACCGTCTGTCCTCTCAACAATTGTATATTAAGTCCCATATTCTCCGTTTATTGAGTAACATTTATTCTGATTTGTTTATTGTGTATTTAGCTGATAGCCAATTCGTTCAAGCCTAAATCTTTCTGAGAAGTCCAACGATAACAAGCAGCTACTCCTGGATATTGTAATTCTAATCAGAGTTTTAACTTTTTTTATGCACTTATAATTTAGATATGTGCCCTTGGAGGAGCAAATTATGAAAAGCTTGAAAATAAATTAATGGAACGAGAAGTATATGAACTTCCTCTAATTGGATTCTTATATACTTAATATATTCTGCTAAGCATGCTTTCAATATTGTCTAGTGATATCATAATCATAGGAATGTGTCTGATTATGATATCGCTAGAAGATAAAGGAGTTTGTCACTTCCCATTAATTTATTTTTAAGATTTTCTTTATTCACGCTTCCTCATATCTAAATAAAAAGTATTTAATAAGCAAATTAATACTGTATATGCAAATCAGTTATGTTATTAGCATATGCCAAGCAGTATTTGATTATTTCAGCCTATTACTCTCTTATAAAGAAAAGCAATTTTTTTTTCTAGTGCCATCAATTTTAAATTCAAATAAACATTGTTTACCCATACAATGTCCCATGGGGACTGGTGACTTACACAGATTATCTAATTAATAAATAATTGCATTCAGGATTACCAGTCACTGAATGTCAAGTTAATATGTTTACTAGCACTACATTTACATAGATCTAGAGATACAACATAGAATATAGTAGTCAGGCATATGATAATATTTCCCTATGTCAAGGTTTTATAAATTAACTAGATATATTCATAGCTAGGTCTGTAGGCTTACAAAAATAACGTAAGGTTGGATGACTTATATAGAACTCTGTGATCTATTTGTTACCTACAGATTAGATTTCTCTGCGACAGTATTTCTACCTTCTTGTTTAGATGTGTAAAGCAGAACTTTGAATACCAATCCTACTCTTGTAACATTTTTTAGGTGCACTTGACTAGGGAATATAAATTTAAACCATTACATACACCTTATTTTAGCATTAGTTGTATATAATATGCACTTTATTTACATTAACACCATTCAAAGAAATGTGTTAGGAATACATGATATTAAAACAGGCAAAACACTCCATACATGATATCGTTCTATAGAGCTCTCTAATGTCTTAGAAAATTTCAGCCACTCATTACTAATCACAGAAGTACTTTTTATTAATTTTTTTTTTTTTAGAATTATGCAAATCTTTATTAATATGCAAAGAAAAAATAAAACAAAGAAAGAAATAACATATATATATATATATATATATACAAATAATAATATAGGTATCAATCATGCAAATAACATATATATATATACAAGTAATAATAGATATTAATCATCCATTACACTTTTAAACGCCAATACAGAGCTCAGCTTTAACAGTTCAGATGGTTGATAAGGTCGAGGTTTATTTCAGAAATCAAAGGAGGCAAATGTCCTATATTACAAAGGGCAACTACACTATCTCATGATTTGACAGATTGTTATACCAGGGCCTCCCCATATAGTTTCCATGGTTTTCCTAGGCAAGAGTCTCAGGCATTGGTTGTACTATGTTTCCAAGTCACTATCAAGTTTTTTTAACCAGTTGAACTTCTTGTTATCGAAGATCAAATTCCATCGTATTGTCCAAATGGTTTTCAGGGTATGTACTGTTACCATTGCATTGTAAAGATTGAATTTAGCAATATATTGCCTAAATAGGTTTTTTAGGTTTATAAATGGCCTGTGAAACACTCTTGATCTTATTTGCCTAAATGCTAAGCAATCCTCGAATAAATGCTGGAACGTTTTTTCACCAGTCTTGCATAGGAAAGAGGTTGGGTCTAAATTCATGTGTTGTTTTTGGTTTAGTACTGTAGTTGTTAAGAGAAAGCCATTCATTAGCTTAAAAACGAATTTTGTATAAGATTGGGGTGCATGTAAAGAATGGAAATTCTTCAGTACGCTCTTTTTTGAAACGTCTAACCAGGGATTATCATGGGACTTAAGGTGATTTATTACATCTTTATATTTAATTCCCTCAAGGGTGGGGATGTTAAAATCATCCTGCAGATGCCTGTATGCAATTGACTTTTTATTACTTTTAAATCCATTAATTCTAACATTCTGCAGTTAGTTTGTCCTGTCGATTTAGATACATTATTTTTAGACTTTTATTATTTACATATGCACAATATCATTTTTTCTGTAAACAGATGTAGTACATTTGAACTCAACTCTTGGAATTGATATTATTTAACTAATACTTGAACTTCTGTGGAACTGTGTGTAATCCTTTCTGGAATACCAATGGTCAAGGGTCCTTTTCAATGTCTGTCTCATCTTTTCTTGCATCTTCTTGATGCTTTATCTCACCAGATGCTTCTTCCAATTTATCTGATCAATCTTCCTCGTTGATGACAGCTAGATTACTCTCTTTGAATCATATGGAGGAAACAGAATGTTTTGCCTTTGTCCCAATGAATACTGGATTTTTGTTTCTTAGATAGTTTATGTATCTATTCACCTCATTGCATCATTTAACTTTATTAATCTTAGCTGTTTTTGCCACAACTCCAATTTTTCAGCATTTTTAAAATCAAATCATGGCTCCATATTTTTTAGTTTAACAGGAACTTAGTTATGTTTATATGTTTTTTGACTTTTAAGCATTTTTATTAAAAAACTGTTTTAATTTATTATACAATTTTTTCTGCAAGTACATTTGATTCTGTATGATAACGGGATATTAAAACTTACATGCTTACTATCTACAAATTTCATGAACTCTTGTGAAATAAACTAATCCATTATCAGATATTAAAGTTTTGGGATAACACTGACAGGTTTCTAGTTCATTTAGTAATTTATTAATCTTGCGAGATAGTACTTTTCATGATAAGGTATGCAACCTACCTTGAATAGACATCTATCACTATTAGATATGCATCTCTTAAATGGACCTACGTGATCCCAGTGTATCCACCACCATGAATTTATGACTTTCTGATCAATATTTTAAAATTTTGGGTTACATCTACTCCATTTATTGACCTCTCATTCAATATCTCACTGCACATAGGATATTGGCATTTGCAATATCAGGGTGTCCTTCATATAAGAATTTAATAATCTTTTCCAGCATGCTTCTGGTATAAATTCTCAATCAATCATTAATATGCATTCCTTATATATATGATATATTATCTCTCACATTCCAATCTCTCTGTTATCAGAGGCCACCCAATCTGCTGTGATTTTCCCTTTTGATTTTCTTTCTATACATCAATATATTTAATATATGATCTTTGCTATCAAGAAATATTTTCTTAGTGTTTGTATTAACCCAAGTATTCACTTCCCTAGATTTGAAGTCAGGCAGCATGCTACTCTTTGGTTTAGCTTATATATTTGGAACAGATAACATATAATACCACACATATGGTATCTGCACTCAATTTTCAAATGTCCCATTTCCCCTTAATAATAATGTTACACTATTTATTATACTTTGTTTTGCATTCAGTTTCAATTTGATGATTGAAGCTTATTTACTAACACTTGGGGATCTGCACATTCTTTGATCACATTAAACTCATGAGTGTTTTATTACAGCTTCGTAAGCAATACCTTTTGCTATTCTGATTTTCTCAACAGCTGCTGTCTCAGCTTTGTATTGCTTATCCGCCATAGTTAATCCAGCAACATTTCTACTGTTGCTGTTCCATAATCATACTTTTTGACCAGCACATGCAACTCTGTATTGTAATCTTGTAATTTTCTCATTTGCTGCCTGGAATCTATTTCTAAAATGTGGATACACAACATACTTGAACGTCACTGGTTTCAAATAGTTATTCCAATTTCTCTATTAGTTCTCCATATGGTGGGTTGCACAATCAATTCGACATTTTATATAAGGCCTCACCTTCCAACCTTATCAGCATTGCCACTTTTAGTCTATTATTGGCTACATTATTAGCATGGATCATTCAATATGCTCTATATACAGTTGCCACCCTGATGTATCATTTCAATCTCCCTAATAGGATTGTTTTCCATTGCCATATCTAGTTTTGCTACCATGTAACCACTGTTAAGTGCCAGTTATTATTTTTATTGAGCAGGTGTGCAATGATACTTTACTATGTGCTTATTTATCTATAAAAAGTTTTTTTCATTTTATTCAATGTACTTTGATCATTTTGAGACTTACTTTGATTCTGTCAAAATGTTTTTTGATCCTGTCAACTGCACTACTTTGCTACTCTCATCGGGACTGGAGACATAGGTTCATTTCTCTACTCAATAAAGAAATGCAGTCAACTACCAATCACCGGAGATCAAGCTATAATAAAACTCCAAGATATAATAAAAATATAATCCAAGTATAAGTTAATACATTTATTAACCTAATGTTTACATAAGTCTAAAGATACAACAATGAATACAGAATTCAGGTATATAACAATATCACCCTGCATCAAGATTGTATATTAACTACATACTTTTGCACATCATATATTTACATGAAGGCTTGATAAAGTTGGATGACCTGTACAAAACTGTGATGTATATGTTAACTTACAGAATAGATCTCTCTGGGACAGCATCTCAGTCTCCTTGTTTTGCTGTAGAGTAGAACATTGAACACCAATTTTACTCTTGTGGGCTGCATATTAGAGTATATTATTATAGCATTTCTAGAGTGCATCTGAATAGGGAAGTGGAAAATATTTAAACCATAAACAATTATGCATAATTGCACTTTGCATACATTAATACCACTCAAAAGAAATATGCTAAGAATGCATTTTGTTATTCTATGGAACTCTCTAACCTATTAGTACATTTCAGCCTCATAACTAGTAACAGAAGTATTTTAAATTATTTTCAAATCCATTAACATTCTGTAATTAGCTTGTTATGTCCATTTAGATACATTATGTTAGGATTTACATATACACAATGCTATTTCTCCATATATGAACATAGTAACCAGTTAGTAATGCAATTTGATAGTCTTTAAGCTGTTTTCTGGTTATTGCCTTTATCAGTGAGGAGTTGGGATTTAAAGCTGAAATTTATTTATTTATGTATCCTTTTGTCACTTTTAACTTCTTTTTTATTATCAAGATAATATCATGAAATTTTAAAAAGGCCTTAAGTTTTGGATCCAAGTTAACCTGTTTATACTATTATATATTGTAACGAGCATAGACGTTCGTTACATTGTTGTTTTTTTTTTAAATTTATTAAACATGAAAGTAAATTAAAAAGTTCGCATTTAAAAATTTTCTTTAAAAATTAAAAATTGAAATTAAATATCATCTTAAACTCTTATATATTAATTAAATCGCACAGATAATGAAAAATTATTAAAATAAAACTTTATTAAAGAAAAAGTATTTTAAAACTAAATTTTAAAAAGATTTGGAGATGAAATTATATCTTTAAATTTATCTTTAAATATATTTTTGATTTGGAAAACAGGTTAATTAATCAGAAATGGAAATGATTGTTAATTAGTTAAATGTAAACCAGCCTTCGGCATTTAAATGTAAAAACACCGGTCAGATAAGAAAACAATAGAAACTGTTAGCAAATAAGAAGAAATCCCTATGGAATCGGACCACAGCGAAAGGACCATCGCATCGGTGACGTAATGTAAATTCAATCCTTCACATTAATATAAAAGGAAAATTTGGAAATTATTAATCAGTGACTGGAAATTGATTATTACGATGTGACTATATGTAGTAGTACGGAGTTGGAGGAATTGACAGACGCACGGTCAATTCTTTCAGCTGTTAAAGAAAGGAGAAATGAACTATCGTTTCCTAAATTGAGGACCAACTAAATTAAAAAACCTCCGAATGAATAAATAAAACAACGGCTAAATGGATACCAATTTTAGGACGGCGTGGGAATTTACGTTCATGGCAAGCAACGGATAAAGTTGGACGTTTTAAAAATCGTAAGAACTTATATATTCACTTGAAACAATAAGAACTCTAAATTTTAAAACTTTTTATTAAATGATGCAATAGAATCCTATCTGACCAAACTAAATTCTTTATTAATAGTGTTATTTGATGTATTTTTTTTCTTATTTATGTAAAATCATTTCCATTTATTTATTTTTGTATTCTTTAAGTTTTTATCATGATTTTTTTTTTTTGTTTTTCGTTAAATTAATTATATAAATGTTAAACTTAAGTCGGGCGTGAATGGCTGTATAGATTTGTAAAGTTATATTAGGGGAGGGTAATCTTAGGTTATTTGTTTCGTGGTTAGATTGGGTCAATGGATTGGATATATTGGTGTGATTAGTAGATGTAATATTGATTCGCTACGGGCAGAATCGCTTCATACGCCGCACACTTCCGTTTGCCTATGGAAGGAATTATAAGTCGGATACCGCAGTTCCTTTCTATGGAGTTTTTTTTGTTTTATTGCTCTTCTTTGCAGATAGATGTAATATTCCTATCTCATAAGAGGCAATTTCTTCTCTTAACCTTTTGTGCTGCCGTATTTTATTACATTGAATACATCGATATATCAGATGAATTGATGCCAGTTTGACTACGAATTTTAGCCTAAGGTTAAATAGGGATAGAATGTTTATTTTCAAAAGCAAATTTATGTGGTCTATTCATACTCGATCCTAAATAAAAATGCAGTAAATTTAAGTTGTTTATAGACGCTTGCATGGATTGGTTATCGGTTAAGTATGTTTTGGGTTTTCATATTTGATCAAAATATATAGACATTCGATAAATAATGATACCTTACGGTGAGTATCTAAAATGTATTTATTCGGATGTCTTTTAAGTTATTGGTGACAATGCAATTATCTTATGGTGAATACTATGGGTTACGTATAAATTTCCCTCCGCAATTGTCAGTAATCAATAATTTTGTATTTTGATCGTTTATGTTTACTTTGAAATGTTTTTGACCGTGAAATCTATGTAACCGGTCTATATTCAACGTGATAAACAAGCTTTCCTAAATTTATCTGTGCGAACTTAATAAAAATGTAAAATTAGAATCTAATAGTAATGAAATGTAAATTAAAGTCAAAAATCAAAGTTAAAAATAATGTTAAATGTAAAAGTGTAAACTAATACTAAAATAATTTCAAATCTTATATATATGTGCATAAATAAATGTTTGTATGCTAATTACTGGCAGTGGCTTATTTTATTTATTTTTTTAATATTGAAATATAATTAGATAAGATATTATATTATTTAATCTCTGCTATCCCACTGAGCTAGTGACATGGGCTAACGACCGGAACCAAAATATTTAAAAAAGGAAAAAAAAAATTTTTTTTTTTTTTTTTGACTTACGTATCTGCCTACTTTATAAATTTTTTTAGGTTCAAATGCCTAGATGGCGCCCTGTAGTGCAGTTTACGTTAAGTCTCATTTCTCCGGATCGTTACAATATATATGTTGATACGAAGATTTTCACGGGTTGCATATATAAAAGACATTTTGCGGGTTCATCCATGTGAACATGGATGATCCTGCAAAATCTTTTATATATATATGTCTAACACCAGGATAGTAGTTGCATATTTTAGCAACTTCAGTTTTAACTGTGGGCCATAATTTACCAAAATAATAAAAGATCAAAATGACTTCAACAAAACGTATTAGTTAGTGAATAACTTAGGAAGTTCTGAGTTTTTTATTTTTCTGTCATGGAATTCTATGGCAACACTGGTCTTTTATATGTTTATTGTTTTATCATGAGTTTGCGAATTATTATGATTATTAATGACCTAATCTCACTTAAGGATAGCTATTTCATATGTGTATTGTCTCCTCATAAGTTTGCTAATTATTATGATAACTAATGACCTAATCTCTCTTTAGGACAATTATTTCATAGTTCCTATTTAATCCACATATGATTAAATTGTTTACATTCTTTAATAATTTTATAGATGCAATTTATTTATCATATGTAAGAGCTGTAATCTTGATGAAAAATGTGCATTAATTTAGTATATATTTATATATTTTTGTAAACATATCTATCAAAGATTAAAATGTATTGATATTAGAGAATGATTTATCAAAATAATATATCCATGATAGGATCATATCTTTTCAAAATCAGATGACGGATTTTTGGCATTTAGACTGTTAGGGAGACAAAATGAATTGGATGAATTTTCTTTTAAATTTCTTATTTAAATAAATCAATGATATAATATAAAATATCTTTATATAACAGTAATAACATATATAATAATAGTCATACACAAAAAAGCTCTTTTTGGCAAATATTAATTTTTGCCCTTTTCAATGTGCTTTAACTAATTTACAATTAAGAGATCATAATTGTAAATTAGTTAAAGCACATTGAAAAAGGCAAAATTTAATATATGCCGAAAAGAGCTTTTTTTGTGTATGATTAATATTATATATATTATTGCTATTATATAAAGATATATTATATTATTGATTTATTTAAGCAGCATACTGAAGTAAACTTCTTTCTATTTTTGATAATCTGTTATTTATATTTTGAATAAAATACACAAATATCAGGTTGGCTGGGATATTTGAAATAACCTATATTTATCTATGTTCCATCGTATTGGTTCTAAGGATTAGTTTTGCTTAGCATATTTACATTTATTATCTTGACTATTGACATCTGATGATATATATAAAATACATATTTTGCGGGTTCATCCGTGTTAAAAACTTTTAATATTAATATACTGACGTTTCGACTTGGTCATAATATCAGTAAAGAAACTAAGAAAAGATATAAGAACAGAGAATAAAAAATTAAAAGATAAATATTGCAATGTTTATATAAGCCAGTCTTCAAATCTCACAAATATGTTCACTTATATATATTATATGATATTCCCTTTAATCTATTTGGCATCTTGCATTGCTTTTAACTTTTTCTGCAGTGTCTTTGATTTTTTTGTAAGATTTACACCTTATCTAATTGAAGCTATCCTCTGAATTTTATCCTTAATCCACATTTTCCCATTGAAAGTGAGTGGTATTGCATCTTTTCAGATTGTGCTTAATATAATTCTTATAATGGAAACAGGATCTATTACCTATGAAAATTGGTGTTCAAGTCATTGTAAATTACCTTTTTTTTTTTTTAGGAATTCTGTTAGTGTTCATTCATTTTAATTGCCCAATCCAGTAAAATTGTGCCTTTTCATAAATAAATTTTTTTCACTGCTTTCATTGTTATGGAGCAGGGGTAGGGACTAACCCTAAAATTGGGCTAAAGAACAACAACAACTTTAGTTATGATAGTTGTCACTATGACAAAATATTATGTTTTTAACTGTTAGATACAGTTATATTACTCTGAAATCTGCATTGCAGATCCATACTATAGGCGGCCTATTTACTCATATAGCTATCGTGATATTTTAAATTGATTTATATTCTCATGCTGATAACTATACAAACTTAAAATTACTGAAGATTTGTCTTTGTATCACTGATGTCTATTGATTCCTTCAGTCTATAGTAAGTGACTCAATAATATTAAATCATCCATACACTTTACTACTGTTACACAATTCTTTATTTACCACCCTCTTTTACAGTTTCAATTGCCCCAGCAATCTTCAGAATTTTATATCTCATAATCTCAACTGCTAAATTCATTAAAAAAAAATTTGAATTTAGCAGTTGAGGTTAGGAGATATAAAGTTCTGAAGAAGATGGATGGGACAATTGAAACTGTAAATTGGGGGTGGTAAATAAAGCATTGTGTAACAGTAGTAAAGTGCATGGACGATTTAGTATTATATGATATACATTTGGCAATCCAATAAGAAAGAGTAGTTACTATACTTCTTGATTAAAATGGCTGAATAGTAAAATGAAGAGAATGCAAGTATGAGTAAGCTAAGAAAGTCTTGTGATGCTTACCGATTTATAAAACATTTGAGTTTTTCGATTAAACCAAAATATAGGTTATGACCAAAGTATTAAAAATATTGGACAATATCCTATTTTGAGTTGCAAGAAGAAATGCATTCACTAATATAATGTAAATCTAGAAGCCAAGAAGATGAAGTTTTTATCTTCAATAAGTTCAAATTAAAAATCCATTATGTGCTTGTTGATGGTTGCTTTACGAAGTCAGCAAGACACCCCCAAATGCTAATCATAAAAGTAGAAAACAAAATTGAAGTTAGTATACATTTCTGTTTAACACCAATTTTTATTTCAAATGCATCAGATTTTCCACCATTGCTAATATTGCTTTCTATTATTCCATTATGTAGAAGCTGAATAATATGAATAAGCTTCTATGAACAATCGGCTAGTTTTAAATTTACGATTTTTTTTTTTTCAATTAGAAGAATCAAATACCTTGACCAAATTAATAAAAGCTATATATAAATCACACCCTTTCATAAGAGAGTTTTCTTACCTTTATCTGACTACAAAACTATGTCTTTTATGACTTTGCATTCTGTAAATTCACATTGTATCTTTGTTCCAATTCACCTATCTACGAAATCTACTCAATAAAATCATTGAAAGTACTTGTTCTATAGCTTTGATGTTGATATTTCATAATTTACTATACTCTTTTGTGTCTTCTTCATTTTTATAAATTGGAATAGCAGAAGCATTCTTAAAGTTCATGTTTCTTGACAATCCTAAAAAATTCAAAAAATTGTAAAGCTAACACATCACCACCATATTTTAAAACTTCCCTATATATCTCATCAAGATCTGAAGCTTTTTTCATTTTTAAATTTACAAAGTCTTGCTTTAATTTTATTATTGCTGGATATCTTTAAGTCTAAATAAATAATAGGGTGATTTTATTATTGCAAGCCATTATCTGAACTTTTATATCATTGTTCAGAAGGTGATCAAAATACTTTTGACTATTTGTCCAAAATATCATTACCATCACACACACAAAAAAATGTTATCCAAGATTTTAATAAGATTGTGATATCACTTTTTCACATTTATGCATTAAAAAAAAAAATCTAAAAGTTACTGTGATCAGGAAGTGATTTTATTCTTTACAGTTTTAATCTACCAATTATTTTTAAGAGCTTTTGAATGATTACTGCTCAGAAAATTAAGCTCTTAAATTACAGATAGAGCTTTGATCCATAAGTCTTTTAGTTCAAGGGTTCCTTGCTTTACCATTAGACAAACCAAGAAACTTCCTTCCTTTAAGTTTTTGGATTGCTTATGAAACTTCACATTCAGTTTAATGCTCTGCCAAGCAGAAAATGCTATGTTTCTTTTAATTGCAAGTAATATAATCATTGTTGAAGATCCTGTTAGATTTCATCTTTATGACAATTCCAAGAAAGACTTTATTGTCTTCATAACACAATCTTTTGAGAAATTTTATATATCAATAATACAAACAAGCTTGAAAAGTCAAATTTACTTCTAGTTAACAAGTGCTGAATTTTTGCATGACTAGTATTTGCTTGTAAAGAATGAACATCAAATGTTTGTTTGGAATTGAATTTATATATTAATGTTGGAGCATACTAATCTACGATTTGTTTGACAAAGTTTGCCTGAAAATGCCCACATAAGATTAACTTTTTTTTTTACCCTTCTGATTTCTGTCTGTAATATAATTCACCATTGTATTTGAGGTGAATGCTTGCAAGTTTATAATGATTTTTCTACCTAAACAAAAACATTTGTGGTAGTTGATGTTTGTGTAGTCAATAGCTGTAGAACCTTTGAGTTTACAGAGTTGTACCATTATTTCCTGTTGCAAGAAGCAATTAATACATGTAGAGTACTAGCCAGAAAAGGTGATGATAATAAGATGAAAAATAACATATCTAAATAACATTTATGCATATGTCTGTTCTTAGTGTGCAATGTGTGGCAATGATGATTATCATTTTATATACCATATATCAGATGTGATGTCTTGGGACATTATGGTAAGAGTAAGTAAACAGTATGGAATTTTAAGAATACATGCGAGTATAAAGGTTGGATGTTGTAAAGATTATGGCAATAAGAGCACATTAGATACACTAATGGTAAAAAATATGTGTAAATGTATTAGGGGAAGGGATGATTAAATCCTGTAATTTGTATTACTTTCTAACATTTTGATGAAATAATATCTGCCACTGTCAAAGTCGACCTTGACATTGACATGTTATTTCATTGATTGGCAATGACAGATGTTATTTCATCAAAATGTTGGGAAGTAATACTCGGTTTAACCCAAAAAATATTTTATTTACATCGTATAACCATGAAAACATTAAATATATATATATTAAGGCGCACCTACCTTGATCTTTCAGATTAACTTATGGTTATGTCTGAACCCATAAATGTATTACAGAAAAGTAGTTTTATCACTTATTTATCATGAGTGAATTAAATTGCTTTTAATTAACTTACAACACTATTAATCCAGCCATCACCACTTTTTTCCCCTTCATTTCCCAAAAGATACACGTATATTGAAAATTTAAAAGCATCAATTTCTAACCATAGTTGAAGTAATGTGTTGTTTAATGCAATAATAGTGAAGTAGATTCAAGAGCTATAGATTCTTGAATTAATTCATAACTTTGGAAAATAAAAACATGGTTTATACAATTTAACAAACATTTTGTAAAAACAAATTGCCATTTGAGGGCTCAAATGTGATATGATCTTCTAAATGAGTAACCATATTGTTATTTTTTATTTCATTTCAATTAAACACATTGATTCATATAATTTTATATTTAAATTCCTAGCTACAATTTATTTACAAAACTTTCTCCTTTCAAACAGTACAGATTTATAAATTATGTGAACATTTCCTTAAGCATTTCTATATATTTGATACTTTATGCACATTTCCACTTTTAAAACAGTTATAAAACAAATGCACCAACTCCATCTTCACACACATAACAAATATATAGGCAGAATAAAAAATGTAATATATTGATGGCTTCTTAATTAAAAAGGTAGTTAGTCTTCAATATTGAGGAGTAACATAGCATTTAATATGTTGCTGTTATTAAGATATAAGGTATTTCATAATAGAAATAAAATGAATTTGACTAAATTAATCATATGTAGGGCTACTATTCTGTCAAATTTATAATATGGAAATGAGGCATGGCTTCCCTTACGTCATAACATAACAGGGGGAAAATGTTATTTGATAGTGCTCACAAGTTGAAAATATAATGGCAAAATTGAAAGATTATAATGGCAAAATTGAAAGTTTACTCTATGTATTTTTTAGCTTTTTGGATGTGATAATAGTGTATTGTAAGGGCATATCTTTATTAATCTTTGAATGTCAAATAAATGAATACTAAAAACTTTTAATGAAAAAATTTATAGTGAGTTTGAACCTAGTATTAATAAGATATGCAGAGCCACTACTAATGAAGGGCGATGCCAATTGCTTTAATTGGATATGGGAGGATAGAATATAATGGAGAACTACAGATAAGCATAGTATTGAATATTTGGCTGAAGGTTTGTGATGATGGTATATTATATGTGATAGTATGTTGAACTATTTCCATCATCTATCATTAAATGTTGAATGTATAGAAAATATTATTTAAACTTTTCAAATACAAACAACTAAATAAAGTTTAAAATTTTCTATACATTCAACATTAATGTAAATAATCCAACATATTATCACATAGTATTGAAGCCTTATTTCAATTATGGAAGTTAAAGTGGAGTTAATATGAACTTAAAATCAGTCCCACTAACTAAATGTAAACAATATCCAAATTTGTAATACAATTCAATTCTTGTTAACATGTATTAATATAAAGTTTGACTGATTTCAAAGCATCTCCCAACATTTAAATGGGTATTTGTGATCTTTCAAGTAAACCAAGATGGCAGCCTGTATTTTTTGAAAAATATACAGTTTTGGGGCCCTTCAAAAATGTTTATAAAAAGTGACTGCTAGGAAACATCATATTTAATATTTACATTTTATTTTTTAGTATTACTGTTATTTTTAAAAAAAAAAACATTGTGGAAAAATTAATTACATATTTATGCTTTTTTTATTTGTAT